>JAABKK020057588.1:0-10562 GCA_011634745.2 Catotricha subobsoleta
TCCGATTTTTGTAACGTGCCTAACGGCCTTTTAAATGTATATTTCTCTGAGAAGACATCACATAATTTTTTTTCTGTTGTATTTGTTATACAGTACTAGTGAATGTTTATCATTGACCGACATTTTTTTAAATTTTTGACTATTGGAATCTACGGAATTTGATCCAAAACGTCGGAACGTGTAACGTGCCTAACGGTGGAATTGCCCATATATGAACATAAGGTTCATATTAGTACTAACAAGATTTCGGGATACGCATTGTTACCGTTATTATGTTATTTATCTTTGCTGGATAAATAATTTTCTTAAACAATAAGAAAATCGGTTTTTAGTAGAGTAAACAATAAATTAAACAAAGTCCTTGATCGTGTAAATTCATTTTGAATATGTGATGTGTACGAATCTTTAAATTTTCTTGTAAATTCGCATAAATATGATTTGTTTTTGCAGTAATCGCGGAAACATATTTAGATTTAAAAGGTGCATGATTTTAAAGATTTTTTCTTGTCACTACATCACTAAATCAAGGGTTATCTATTTTTTTTTCATTTAAATTTTACTTCATCATTCTCTTAAAAATAGTAAGGCAAAATTCAAGCACAAAAATATAATATAATTATTAAATAAATGTAATAATTATATAAACAATTTGTCATGGATGGAATAATTTAAATTGCGATTTCATTTTTCTTCAGAATAAATTGAATTTTTTCAAATCTTATTTTTTTTGCCATTTATTTACTTAGGGTTATAATAAATCAAGGTTTAACATGAAACTGAATTTAATTTTAACTGGCCAAACTCTTGCCTTTTAAGTTGAAGTCAGTTTAAACCAAAAATTTTGTGGAGTAAAAACAATGTTTAAACGAGATCGATAGATCGACTGATCCTTATACTAGGCAATAGACGAACGAGATGTTTAAGATTAACGAAAGCGGATTAAGTAGAATTTATTCAAAATTTTTTGATTTTGCTCGTCTAATAAAATGTAATTTATTTTAATTAATGAAAAAAATATGTAAATTATTCAAGAAATCCACTTTCGTTAATTTAGAAATATCTCGTGAGTATTTTTTTTTTATTCTAATTACATAATTTTATTTATATAACAACATTTTGATTTAGATCAATAAAAAATTGTTGGTTGATATCAATAAATGACGAATGCTCTGTCATTTTTAATAAATGATATGATATTTTCCATCCCTGCATAATATTAAAGCAGACAAATGGTCAAATATTAAACCAGACAAATGGTCATAGAAAAAGCAAATAATTGTTACACACGTAAGTAAGTATATATTTATAATATTTGTAAAAAAATTATCTCTGTATCTCTGGGTCAATATATTATATATCATTTCCGTTTAAAATTATTATTATTTTCGTTTATATAATATATACTTTAATATCACTTTAAGTAAGTATATGTAGAAAAATAGTAAATAAATAAAAAAAAAAATATATAAAAATACGCAATTAAGTAAATATGCATGGACAATAAAAATTAATGCGAAACGCACATGTTACTAAGATGAGAAAATATTAATTTTTGTTTGTCGTAAGAAATTACGTAAATCTAATTCTATGTCGAAACGCAATTATTTACAAAATAAGAAAAACAAGATTAGAAAAATACTGAAACGCAATCGCATATTCATAAAACTGTATGATAAACAACTTTAATGCATAATCTCAAGTAAATATTATTGTTTGTCACTTAAAAACTGAAGTATATTATTTTTTATTTAGTTCAAGGATGAACTATAAAAGAAATTCAAAACAAAAACACCACATAATTAATATATGAAATGCGAATGTAAAAACTTACCTCTTGTTAACCATTTCTGCCAGAAATATACACCAATTATAACAAATAATGCAACAATTGCTATTGAAATTGTCCAAATAACCTAAACACCAATAGAATTCAATTAATCAATAAATCATTTGGGACAAATTGATAATGAAAATCAGTGAATTATGTTTAACAAAAAAAAAAAAAAAAAATTACAAAATTATATTGAAAATTCTTATTTACTTATACTAAGTAAGGTTACTTAAAATAATACTTACATTGTCCTTCAAAGCATCTGTTAATGTATGATACCACCTAGGAATGATATTATCCGATGTCTTATTATTTCCAATAAAATATAACGATTTAATAAAATCTATAAACGGCATGTTGTTCTATTCACTTAATTTAATTCCACTTATATTTCAATACACTCAACTTTATTTAATTGTAATTTGTACATTTTAATTTTTGATTTTGATTATGTCGCTTATACTCTTATTAATAAATAAACTTTTTCTGCTTTGTTTTTTGAATGAATAATGAATAAAATAAAATTGTACTTTAGTGACATTTATGTGTGCATACAAAATATGTACTTACTTATTTTCTGTTTCATTTCCACAACCGAACCTGTTTAAATGTGTGAAAAATATCAGCTGTTGAGAAATTACGGTGTGAAGTTAGTTGTGTGTATTCGCTTCAATAATTTAGTGAATGAAAATTTAATGGTAGTTATTTGTTTTTCATCGAAGCATTTTGGCGGGTGATTTTAGGTATTTTATTACAAACGCTTAAATAATTGAAAATTATTTCTATTCGATTTTGATATCTATATTTTATATAAAATGTTATACAATATTGAGTATACAGTCGTTCATTACACGTATTTATTTAAAAAAAATTACAAAACATTAACATTAAAGGTATTATTAAAATATACAAAAACGCAATATGCTAAATAAAAAGAAATATTCCGTATTTTTGCTACCAGATCACCCGGACCTAACCCACTGTTTACACTAGCTGATAGATGGCAAAAAAAACGTGATGGCAGTGAACTGGCAGCCGTTGATTGCACGTTTTTGATGTCATTGCCATCAAATACTATGAAAAAAGTGCCATCAACGGCTGCCAGCTCACTGCCATCTCGTTTTTTTTTTGCCATCTGCCAGCTAGTGTAAACAGCGGGTAAGCCTTGTTGGGTAATATTTAGTGGTACTCACACAACTTCCGAGCTAGATGAAAAAAAAAGAAATAATCAAAATATATGGAAAATCTTAGATTGTGTCCACCAAAAATGTGTCGTCCATAAAAATCATGCATTTTTAGAGCCCCCTCCCTCTTCTGTCCAGGACTTGTCCACTTTTTAAATATTCTGCCTCCCTTCCGGACGTCCATAATTTAAAAAAAAAATCTTTCGAATTTCAGCAATTAAAATATATAAAAATAAGAATATTTAACAATTATTTATTTTTTTTAAAAACGTCCAAATTTTTTTTAGCTCCCCTTATCTCTGTCCGTTTTTATCCTTTCATTTCAGCCTCCCCCTCGTTCAAAACCTGGACAACCCCAAACATCAATTTCAATGACAATTCATTTAAAAATGCTTGGAAATGTTTTTGTTTATTCACTGTTTGGATAAATATGATCAGAGGAAGAGTTTACATTTTGTGATTTAAAAGATCGAATCAAAATACATTTTCAATTAACGTTAAATACAATTTATATAAATAAATAATCAAATTATAAATTAAAAAATTATGAAACTCTATTACAGCCAACCGCCTATCTACAATGTTTAAAAAGCAAAAAATCAGGCTTAAACGAAAATTTACCACTAACATTTCTAATAGAACGCACCTTAAACAATCTAAATGAAACGTCAATTGTTCACTTTTGTGAGAGAAATGTCATTTTTTTTGTCAAGTTAGGTATTTGGTTTTTTGTGTGCTGTGAAATATAAAAAAAAAGAAAAAAAGATAGTCTTTTTCTCAGCTGGTGCGGTTTTATTATCTAATAAATTATAAAACTATTTCGTATTAATAATTTAAGTTTTTATCTAAAATAAATATATTTTATTTGTAGAAATTATTATTTACGAAAAAGGTAAGAATTTTGTTATATTAAATCATTCGATTGTAAATGAAAAATGTATGTTTTAAATATATGTATTGTTGTATTTGCACAACACAGAATGAAACTATTCGATTAGTTGAACAAAAAAAACAAATGACTCATCCACGAATCATGATTTTACGTGGTTTCATTTATTAACCACCTATATTTTATGTAAATTGAATTTTATTATTGATTTTTATAGTTTTACGACAGTTTGCATTTCGTTTTTCTTTTTTTTTTTTAGTTTCAAAAGCGACATTTAAATAGATTTTTTATTTTTATTTTATTTTTTTCATTTCTATGAAAAAAAATATTACTTACCCTCTATAAAATAATGTCGCTTACATTTATTGAAAAGATACCATCGTAAACAAAATTTCTTTGGCATAGCATAACATTCTAATCGATTAAAATAGTTCAAGTAATATTTGTTTTTCTTAAAATATTTCTATGGCAAACTTATGATTACAAATTACAAAGAGTTTAAATAATGACTCACAACAATAATTGATCACAGCTGATGACCGCATTTCTTTTGTTTTAAAAAATTTTGCATTCCCATAACATAAACGCATATATATTCAAAGTCTGTCGCGCGTCATTTCAATTAATAAATAAACAACAATCAGCACTATAATAATTGACATTGTCGCATGAAATGAATCATTAACCTTAATAGTTTTTTCTTATCAATGCAAAAATATAATTAAAAATAATAAGAATTTTTCATTGATTCTATATTTAGACCCAAACGAACGAATTATGTCTCGGGGTCTATCAAATACTGGCGCTGGAGGTAATAGCACCGGTTTTCGTGGTCTTCGTGATTATGGAGCAACTAGTAGTCATTCGGGTGGAATTATAGCTGGCCCATCATCAACAGTTATTGCAAATGTTACTGATGTCACATTTGCCGGTTTTAGTCCAACCGAATTTATGTCATTAAGCGAAAACATTGCTCAAAACATTGGTTCGGTAAAATCGAGTTATAACGCATTAGAAAAAGCTATTAAAATTATTGGTGGACCTAAGGATACAGCCACAACTAGGGATAAAGTGTAAGTATATTGTTAGCATTATAATTTTTTTTTTTTTTTTTTTGTTAACGACATTATAAAAGTATTTGTGTTTGATCAGATAATTTTGTATATTTTTATTATTTTAGTTAATAACAGGTCAAATAAAGTAAATTTTTTTGTTGTTGCAAAAAAATAAAAAAATCTCGCGTTAAGATCGGTGTCAATTAGTTGACTTTTTGGAACGTAGAAAATAAATTTGTAATATTAACTCTTTTTTAACACAAACACAAAATGTGTGATCGCAAGAAATCAACGATTTACTAAAAACTTATTATTATTATTTAAATGTAAATATTTTGAGTAATAGATAAGTATGTATTCAGATATCATGTTCATGTACAATACGTATGTACGTATAGATCGCCATGACAGAACATAAGTAATAAGTATGATGTGCAAATAATTTTCATAATTTTTTTTTTTTTTGTGGCTAAATTTAAAATCTAATCATTACTTTTTGTTCCTAAATAAGTATATAAACAACAAAATAAATTTAATATCTCATTTTTGTTAGGCATCAAATACAATCATCAACAAATTTAAAAATATTAACAACAAGCAAAGATTTACAAAGGTTAACAGTGGTTGTACGTCATGGTGATAAACAGCAAAAGTTGCAAGTTGAAAAATTAACGTCAGATTTTAAAAATGTTGTGGAAATATATTCAGCAAGTCAACAGGTTTGTGAATGTTATCATTTTATAAAAGAAACAAAAATTATGTGCGTTTTCGTTTTTACAGCAAATTGCAGCCAAAATGAAAGGAATTTTATTAATAAATGCATCTCAAAATGATGACATTAATCAAGATGTGTCTAGCAATGATACAGATTTATTATTTCATCAACAACAAAAATCAGCTCAGCAAAATTTGCAATTTGAACAGAGTATGATGCAGGAACGTGAACAACGTGTCCGTCAAATCGAAGATGATGTTTTGGATGTTAATCAAATTATGCGAGAACTGAGCACATTGATTACACAACAGGGTGATAATATCGGTAAGTAGAACGAGTTAATTTTGTAATAGAGAAGGTGCTTAGGTTAAAGGTTAAATTATTTATTTTTAATTATTTGAATTCGCATAAATTTAATGTAATCGCGAAAGATTTTCAATATACATAAACATATAGACTTTCAGTTAATTATTCTGTCACTGCAACATTTTAAAATCAATATGCTGTAAATTTGAATTAAGAAACATTAAAATCATCAAAACTATTTTTTTCTGTGATCGGATATGTATTTTTCTAATAATGAAGCGAATATCGTAAATAATTGAAAATTTATAAAGAAAAATTAAAGTCAATAACGTATCCTTTGATTCAATTTTTGTTTTTTTTTTAGATACGATTGAAGGTGGTATTGATCATACGGCTGGTAATATCGAAGCTGGAACATCTGAACTATTGAAGGCGGCTGAATATCAAGCAAAATATCGTCGAAAAGTAGCTATTCTATTGATCATAGCTGTGATAATAGGTTTAATTGTAACTGGTTTAGTTGTGTCACAATTAAAAAGTTAATTATTTTTAGTGATTCTCAATAAAAGAAAAAAAGATACTTATCGTAACTTAAAAATTTAAAAGACGGTGGCACCCATTCAGGGTAATCTACATACGAAAATAAATCAATATAATTAAAAAAAAAAAACAAAATCAAAAAAAAAAAGTTCACAAAACGTTTGATTGACAAAAAAAAAAATAATAATTTTCTGCAACAATACACTATAACTGTGATTTTGTTTTTTTTTTCTTCTTGCATTTAATTTTTAATTAGTTAAATTATCACAATTTCATTTTTTTTAATTTTTTTTTAGTTTATTGAATGATTTGATATTAATTGGATTTTGAAAATAAATGTAATTGCAAATTAATATTATTTTCCTTTAAGACCGTCTTTTAATATACAAATCTATTTTACAACTAATACTTTCGAACTATAAATTTATGAAGAAGCCTTATGTTATATTTATTTATTTGAAAAGAAAGAATCGGGTTGAAGCTCATATCCGTTGACAGTTTAATAAAATAAAAAAAAAATAAAAAAAATTATTATGTGAACAGAAGAGAACTCCAGTGTTATTATAGGTCCAAAGATATTAATACTTAAAAAGAAAAAAACAAAAAACAAACAAATATTATATAAAAGTGGTATATTCTTGATTTACATTTATTTACTGCTGTTGAGGCTTTTATTTACACTGTCGACCGATAAGCATTAATACTTATTTAATCTAAATAATACGAACACATCAAAAATAAAAGGCACAACATTAACAATTTACAAGTACACATACATACCCTTGAACCACATACAGGCGATCGATATATCGATATACAAGATTATACCTAATAAAAAAAAATTTAAAAAAAACAAATACCTAACTTATAAAATTTATAAAATAAAATATCCTCATTAAAAATATTTATATAAAATTATACTTCTATTATATTGTATTACTGTATTAACTAAAAATAAAAAGAATATTATTAAAAAAAAAAAAAAAGTTCTTAAAATGTTATTAATTTCACAGCAATTAAATTAATTTTTGTATCTCAGCAAATATTGCAAATATTGCAAAATTGAATATTTTGTCTCAGCACACTTAATCTTGGGAAACGTAACAACAAATATCTGTTCTAAAATACATGTAATCGACAATTATAATCAACAATCATATACAGAGTACAGACAGATGCTTGTAAAATAGGAGAATGGGATGCAATACACATCCTGCCTGCATTATACCTATAATCAATTAATAAAATAAAATAATCTGGCAGCTACTTTTATTTTATCCATCTTTGATTTATATTAGACGTAACTGTAATTGATCAATGACAATTCGTGGAAATTTCGTTTTTTTCTATGTGATATTTTTGTAATTATGTATTCATGCCAGCTCCCGGGTAGATTACAAAGGTAAAAATGATATAAATTTGTCGCACAGAAAATTGACCCATTATTGACCCTCATTTTTTTTATGAGATCTTTTCCGCTATGCATACTCCGATCACTAGATTACACTAACAAAAAAGTTTTACTGTATATATCTCAAGTTTGAATTTTTTGCACTGAAACTTTTTTGTTCTCATTATATTTATTAATTTACGAAATGATTTCCATATCATCATCTGATATCAATCATCAATGGATATATTTTTGAATTTATAAATTTTAAATATAGAAGCGAAATGTTGTTTGAAATTTTTCAACTTTACACTAACCCAATAGACATTTTTAGACTACAATAATGTAAAATTGGTGTATTAAATCGTTTATATTATATACCAAAAACTGTCTACAAACCATAATCATTATATGGATGGCTAATCAGTGAATAAGTATACCTAATAATGTAATCCTCTTAAGAGTATCTAAGAAGACACAACAGCCATCAAATGAGAATCGCCATTAAATATCGTTAACGCAACATATCAACACAAGGTGGGCACATGACTAAATTGTACAATTTCTTATTTGGAATTTCATAATTGACAAATCCGAAAAAAAAAACGGTCTTAGAAATATTACACTCGAAATAAAATCACAAATTTATACTAAAATAATTATGTTACTCGACATTGTTTATCAAGTGCATAAAAACAACTAAATTTTATAAATACAATTACATTTAATGCTTCATTTTTCACTAGTATACCTAGTAGAATAGTTGAAAATGTGCAATTGACCTTCGCAATATTATATTAAATGATAACAGAGGTAATAAAAAAATAAGAAAATTCTAAAAAAACGTTCAATAATTAAGTCTCAATTCAAAATAAATTAAACCATTTCTATTTATTCATTTAACAAAAGCATTATTTACTTATCTCCAATGGATAAGACAGCAAAGTATTCCATATCATTAATATTATAATGTATGATATTGCTTTATATGTTGACTATTGTATACAATTAAATAATATTTGTAAAATACAAATATCTAGAATTTAAGTGTATACGTATTTACATTTATCAGCTATTATAAGTGGTTATATTGTTAATGTTTGTAACAAAAGTGCATATTAACATGATTAAAGACTAGAAGCGAAGCCGTTGATTTTCAGGAATATATATATGGATATATATATGTGTGTATCGCAAATTAAATTAATAACAATAAATGCATGCTCTGTTAAATACAACAAACATTTATAAATACACTTTATTACAATAAATTTGTGGGCACGATTATCATTATATTCAATTCACATAAGTTAAGTTAATAAATGATAACCCCAATTAGTGAAGAATTTCGCGTATATTATGTATAAGAAAAAAAAAATAAACAAAAATAAATATCATTTATTATATTTGTTAATTATTTATTTATAATAATAATTTTAGAAAATAATAATTTTTCTTTTACTTTAAATTGTTCGTGAGTTATAAAATATATAAATAAATAGCGCTGATGGATATTAATAGCTTCTTTTCATTTTATATCTCCTTAGGTAAATAAATTAAATATTCGATTAAAAATATTTTTTCTTCTTGAATCAAATTTATTTGCAATTATTTTAATGCAATCAAACGTAATTACATCTTGTTCGTGTAACGCCGCCAACGAAGTTCTATTTAGTTTTCAGATTATAGATACGTTTTTAATTATTTTTTTTCTATTTGTGTCCGTAGGTATTCACTATTCAATATTCTTCATATATGTTTAATTTTAAGAATAGTCATCAGATGTTAAATTGATTTGCTTTCACGATTTATTTTTTCTCTACAATTTTCAAAATTCAAATACATATAAAGTTTTGAATCATGAATAAGTACGTGGCTGGGTTGACAATATTTAATTTTAGTTTAATTGTTTGAAAAAGTAGAAGAAAGTAAGTAAATGATAAATAGACAATATATTCTTCAGAGTAATGATACATACCAAGGAGCACAGTGGTGCCACATATGACCAATTCGTGACTAATTCATGACCAAATGGTCAAATGTGGCACCACAATGACGACAGAGTGACCAATTCGTGACCAAGTGACGTCAAAATGACGTCACCGTGACGTCATCGTGACGTTTGGTCATTTTGTGTTCCTTGGGACGATTATGGTTTTCTGCGCTAGATAACATTTTTCTCTTCTCTGGATTTTTTTTTTTTAAAAAAAAGAAGCAAATAAAAAACATTTGAGTATTTTAAGCAATTACTTATATTAGTTCCATTGGCCACAATTTATACAATGCATTCTTCTTATGTTAGAACCGCAGAGGTTCTAGAAATTGTAAATTAGTCCAAAAAGCAGGGTTTCCAGGCATTTATGCGCACTAGGGTGGCCCTTAGCTGTATGGAGAAAATTTATTTAGGAAAATTCTTTGGGGGCACCCCCCGAAAAGTCGAAGTTTGGTCTAAAAATAATAAAAATTAAAATATTTTTTCAAATTTTTAATTTTTTCGCGTGCCGCTGACCTCCTTAATTTTATACCTTTATATGAAAACGCGAAAAATGAGATATCAAATTTTAAAAATCTAATTATGCAGAAAGCTCCGTTGTTGAAACGTCCAGAACAACTCTGGTCTCAGAAATTGACAATATTTCTTTTTTGCATAAG
>JAABKK020057589.1:0-10560 GCA_011634745.2 Catotricha subobsoleta
TTTATCATTCAACTGATTGCCACGAAGATTTACGTGTACTTATTAAAATTTAAAAAAAAAATCGACTAATCGAGACCAAAAATTATTCGACTTATCGGGGGATTCATATAAAATGTATAATAAATTTAGCGCTTCGACTTATCGAATATTCAACTTATCGCAGGTTCGACTTATCGAGGGATCACTGTACTAATAACTAGTATAATATAAGTGTGTATTATAATATTTGGAGTTATTATCCTAAATGTTATGCATTTATGAAACTCTAAACTACGAAATGTATAGACCAGTGTTTCAAAATGTTGAATATTATAATACATTTAAATCATGTCAACCCTGAATGTTCTATAATAAAATATTATTATAAAGAAATATACTTTAGAAGCACCCTAATATCTACAAGGTTATTAATAAGTAGGTCATAGTCACCATACTTCAATTACTGGTATTTGATCGTTTTTTTTCTTCTTTTAAATTAAAAATAAAAGAAAAAAAATGTAAATAAATGGAATATGTGTACTGTCAGTTCATTAATTCGAAATTTATCAATTACAGCTCTAAACAAATATTATTTTACTATTTATTTTATGTGATTTTAGTTTAATATAAAAGACTATAATTATTTTATTAATTTTATTTTACATTTCAATCCAGGGTTCATATAACTTATTCAATGCGAATTATTTGAAACATGTTTTTATTATTTTGAATTTTTTCCTTTAATAATAATTCAGAAAATATGTTTTTTTTAATAAATATTATAAACATATTTTTAACTAAGTGGTAAGTACAAAATTTGTAATAAAATTGAATTCTTTGGAATAGAATATAATGTATCCGGACTAAGAATACGTTAACATAAATAAATAAGACATGTTAATGCTATCGACAGATGAACGAAAGTGGATTAGGTAAAGTAAGTGGCCAATTTTGATTATTTTGAAGCATGTATTTGATATCAATCAATGTAAATACAACTTATTTGACGAAAATAAAATAAAAAATGTGCATGAATTTTGTTTAATTTGCTTTTGTTAATGTAGAATATGTCGCTAGCATAATTCAATCATGAAAACATCAAACACATAAACTATTTCACATTTAGAAAAATAAACATTACTTTTTAGAATTTCTTAAAGTTCAACCGAAATAAACATCATCACAATTCTCTTGACACTTTCTCCTATATTTAACCAATTTTTAATTTTTTAGCACTTGTCATGAAATTCTTTATCTTCTTATTGTTTCTGGGAACTACTCTGATATTATTAGTTCTGAGCATATGTTTCATTTGATAGTTCTTGTATGAAAGGGTAAACTAACGAATCTTTGCATTAATAAAGAAGCAAATCGAACCCTGCCTAAAAGTAAATAATTGTATTTTTGGTACATTCTGATTTAAAGTAAATATTTATCTATGAAAAATACCACACAACACCAATAATAATATTTCTCTCAATAACATCTTGATGCTCAAAACCATACAATTATTTTTTTTTCTCTCTACTTTTAAATATGTATTGTAACTATATATATGATGTACTTCATTACAAATCATTTTTTATTTTTTATACAATTCAATTTTAATTGAATCAATAGTTAATACATCATTGTTTTCAGCATCACTGTCAGTATGGTAATATTCATTTTTATTTCAATACAATGTACTCGCTTGTATGTGATGTTTCTTACCAAAAATATTGCAATAGCATCTACTTAAATGGTTTAATTTTGTACACCAAACAACATTTGAATTATATATTACTACTTATACTCTATACGAGGCTTGTTGATTGATTGATAGGCAATTTATATACACATTTTATTTTGTGTTTTGAATAGTAAATTGGGATAATACATTTAGAAATTGTGTAATGTGTATATAATACGTTCACGCGCGTTCACCCTTTTCCATGCCACATCCACAATATAAAATATTCCTTACGCAAACATTTTACATATTAGAATATAGAGTTTTAGTAGTTTTTCGTTTTTCTTCTTTTTTGAATACCTGGGCCAGGCTTCTGCAGATTGACGAGCAGCAAAAAAAAAAAGAAAAAAGGAACTAAATGTAATATCGAAAGGTTTTTTCAATGCTACACCAATCTATATGTATTTATACGAATACGTATTAATGTTATTATTATTTTCACAACCATTTACAATGGACTTTAACCCTTTTTTTATTTTCTCGGTTCCAATTTATTAGAAGTTTTTCTTTTTATAGTTATTTTATTACCAATTTAATTTTGTGTATTAAGTTAACGAAGAACTACTTTCCAAATCGACCTTATAACCTGTCCCCACAACTTCTTATTTATTTGATAAGCGAGTAAATTTAGGAAATGAATTTCTTTTATACTGGCCTAGAAAGCTTAAATATTCAGCAATATCGTTTAAAAAGAATTTTCTGACAAAATAAATAAGACCTTGAATAAAATATGTTCACAAACCATTCAAAATGGTCAGTAATTTCACAAATAAATAATTTCTATACATATTCATCATAATACGAAAAATAGACACGTTTTTCATACAATATTTGTTTTATTATTGTTTAATAGTTAATCAATCATCTGTATTTATGTGATATATTCAATACTTCTTGCATACTGGAGTAAAATATCAAGCTAAAAATTCATAACTGAAAAGAGAAAATTATTATCGATTTGTTTTAATGAAATTTGTTTCGCACATTAAATGAAAAGAATATCATCAAAAGAATAAGATTTTTTTTTTAGTTTTAAATACTTCTTTTTACATTTTATGCATGAAATATAGAATGGATTTAACTAAAATCCATTTTCAAAGAAACTGTCATTTCATCCTATTTCTTTCTATATCTTTAGATATGTTGGTCATTTATGTTTTATTTTTCAATATTATGTCATATTAATATTATATTACATTTGAATTAAAATGCGACATGACAAATGAAATTATAAGATATTGAAAAGAAAAAATGAAGAAAAAAAACAAGAAAAAAATATGTGTATGTTATTTAGTTATACACCCTTATAAATAGAAAGAAATAACCTTCATCATCTTTCCTAGCAAAAATTTTAACCCCATCCATGATCTAATGCTGCCATTTCTTACCAATATAATAAATTTATGTCAATTTTTCATAAAAACTTTTGTCAGTTGTTTTATTTCCTATTATTAGTTGTGTGTACTATATTTTCTAACAATAAACAGTATTTGGTGTTATTTCCATTGTTTAAATTTTCCAAAACTTTTTATTTCGTTTTCCCATTCATATGGTTTGAAAAATGTTATTTTAGTTTTTTTGTTTCATTTTTTGTTTGTTCTCGCTTTTTCCGTTTAACAATATAAATAAAAATTTATAAAATGATAGCTAAACTTATACGTTATACCCGTAACAGCATCAAATTACAATAATGCAGTTGTAAGCTTTCTTTCATATTGTTTGTTTCTTTAAAATAATTTTTAACAAAGCCACAATGGAAAATATTATATTATTTAGTAAAGTAAATAGAACAGCAATTATTTTTCTGTTTGTGCTTTCCACACCACTGAAAATATATTCAGAAAATAGAAAGGCATAATGCTTAAAACTATAAAACCATTAGTTTCCATGACCCAAAAGCTTAATATTTCCGTTGAAAATTGGCTTTGAATTTTATTTTTTCACCGTTTTATTGAATAAGGACGCAAAAAAAAGTAGACTAATAGTTTTACTTACATCCAAAGTTTAAGAATATAATATACCTATAAGAATAAAGCTGTATTGGTTTTTTTTTTTTTTGTTTATTTCTTTTCATATAAAACGCAAAGCCATGAGTAAAAAAATATTTCTTCGTTTTTTGGCACCTGACTCTACAAAATATAAAGTAATATAAAATTAAAATGATGTGTCGTAATGTAAGAGGGAAATTTAATATAATATAGTAGCAACAATTCAAACCAAAATTATATAATCGAGTCAAGAAAAAGAAGAAGGAAGAAATAATATATAATCCAGATGATACTCTGGAGGTTTGTCATCTTTGCTCAATTCTTTCATAAATTTTGAAGTGTTAACTGATGGATAAAATTGATTTGAATAATGATATTTATCTTAAAGGTGATGGCATGATATGAATACAGATTTTCACTACACAGTATTTGGTAAGCGCCTCTATGTGTCATGTAAATTATCCTACTTGAATAATGCAAAAAAGATGGTAGATTTTTGGGTTTATATACAGGACGATATCTGTACAAGTATTATGTGGGTATTAGAATTCTATTCACATAGAAGCCATCAATTTGAAATATATTCACCTAAATATAAAAGGTGTTTTATTTCACTAGATGGTGCTTTACAGTAGAAAATAAAAACAAATGATAAAAAAAAAAATCGAAACAAAATTAATCATTTTCCTATTGGCAAAGCGACACGATAACTAATACGATAAACTAAACTTCTAATTGAACAAATTATTGAATATGTGCAATGTACGTGTTGTAGATTAAATACTATCTATAAATTCTTAAATAAACACAATATTAGTAGGTATAACGTACGAAATCAATCCAACATACTAATGCTCTTGAAGAATCTAATATCTGTAAAGGTTTAAATCGAATAGAATTGCGATTTCGAAATATCAGAATATCCTATACTCGCATTATGAAATGTTATGTTGATTTTCTATGGGTAAAAGAAAAGTTGTTTTTATGTTGTGTAGTAAAATTAAACTTCATCTATAAATTTCGTCAGGTAGATAAACGACAAAGTTTTTCTTGTGTTTGAATGAATTCTATTAAACTTGTACGTGTACATAAAAACATTATAGGTACCTACTTTATGATGTTTAGTTAACTAAACTTTGTAGAAAATATGTATATCCAAATTCATATTTGTTTATACACGAAAATGCATACTTACACAGACACACCAGGCAGCTTTTGTCAATTTTACTTTATATCGAAATAAAAGAATAAGTTTTGTTTTAATATCAAAAGTTTTTCCTATTTTATAGATTTATCATATTTGAACGACAATGATAATATAATCCTATTTCGTAATATATATTTTTTTAAATGAATGTAAATTTTTAATTAATTAATTTTCTGTGTCGATATTAAAACAAAATTGTTTAAATATTTTGTACAAACAAAAATTATGAAGTCAAATTATTAATAATTCGTAGCTATAATGCTATAGTTTTTTTTTTTTTATATTCTCTAAACAAAAGTTTATCTTTTGCTATACAAATCAAAAATTTTCATTTTCATATTTTGTAACTTTTTAATAAACCCCATACTCTACTTCTGCTACCTAGCATACCTAATTTATTTTAAGCACTGATGTTTTCGTTTTGTGCAGATTAAACTTTTTTTCATTTCGTTTTTTTTTTTTTGGCAAAAACGAATTTCACTTATAATATATTATCTACAGATTATGGCATGTCCTATATAAGTACATCCTTTATATATAAGACTGCTGGTGAGAAAAAAGGAAGTTTAAAATAAGAAATATTATTAGAATATTTATAGAATAATATATACTTGTTTTTTTTTTTATGTACCTTATTTGTTTCCTTTAAAACATATTATGTTACTTTTATATATATTGATTATTTTACTCTCCTGCTTGTCAATCAGAAACTCTTAACATCTTCGATAACAATAGAAAAAGTTATTTACATATAATGAATAAGAATACGTGTATCACTTTATGTATATCATTTTACGTGTGTTTAATTTTTTATTTTACAAATTTAAAACATCAATCTTGATTTAAGCTAAATTTTAAAATGCTATCTACACCTACAGGCATATTATTCTGATATATTTATAAAAGAACCGCTACTACTTTTTCATCGACTCAGAGACTTATCAAATTAGTATTTAGTGAGATAATTTTTAACCATAAAAAATTTCAAAATTATATAATTGTCTTCACATAAAATGAAAGAAAATTATCTTAACGCTCCAATTCACTTATTCCATAAATGCAATTTAATAACAAACACATTTTTAACATTTTACATACAAGAAATATTATTTAATGAGCATCATTACAACATTCTTATAGTAAATTACAAAATTCTTATAACAAAAACAAAAGTCATGCAGTATAACTGACTATGCATCTCTTAACATGTCATAAGGCATTAAAATATACACATTACACATGTTACTCTATAGAATCCATCCATATAACATACCAAGGCGACTCAAAAATATATAAAACAAATATGATGCACGTTAATATGTATATGAAATGAACGTACGTGCATTAATACATTTAAATTTGTATTACGTTTTTTCACACAGTCTTGAAAAATCTTAAAAATATTTTTGTGCCGAGAAAAAAAATCAATGTAAGTTAATGATTTTGTTTTTTTTTTTTTTTTGTGCATTTGCAAGTTTTAAGTACAATACTTTCAGTATTTAATAAAAAATGTATCTTCTTTTTTACTCATTTCTTTAATAGGCTCAATAAAAAAAGTTAAATAAAAATTTATCAATAATTCTTGTGTAATATTTTAAAAATGTTTATATTCTTTTTTAATTTTATTAAAATGCCACAATCCATACATTTTCTTTTCGCTTGTATAAGCGTACAATTTCAAAATGAATATCAAGCAGTGGCTTATGAAAGAATTTTTATTTTTATTACTTCAAATATAATGCGAAATGGGAATACATTTATGTGCTACAATTACATGCCATTCTCTAAAGCAACCTCATCTTAATATAAAATTGTGTATAAATCGAATAGAATATTTTATTTATCTTTATTTTCTTAATAATGGGATTATGACGGTAAATAATTAAATAAAGAATCAATTCAGCTAAATTAGTTTTTATAAGAATAAATCAATTAAAAAAATATTATGACAAATTTTTTTATTCTGATTTCAATCTACCTTGTATTTCTTGTAAATAAAACCATTCAGAATTTGGTTATAATTTTTTTTCCCCTAAAACAGATAAAATATAAAGGCCGTATGTGAAGTTTGATATAATTTAATTTACTGCCTGAATGAGAAGGCGTAAGTAATAACGTATATTTAAAATCTAGTTAAATACTTAAATGAAAAACGAATTTCTTAAAATCATTTCATTTAAATTTTTGTTATACAAGAAAATTATAATCCTGGTAATTTATCATTATGGAAATATTTTATTTATAACACTACATTAAATAAAATCTAATTTTCATACATTCAAGTAACGTGCTCGTCCCTGATATGCTGTCGAAAATTGTATTCAGGAGCAGCAGATTATTCGGCTTCGTTGAAACTTTAATAATAATCTTAATAATAATAAAGATTCGAAATTCAATATTAAAATCTGAATATCTTTCTCAGATAAATAATCTAATATAATTTCTTAGTGAAAAAAAAAAAAAAATTGTTTGAAAATATAATAAGTCCAATTAAATTAAAATCTAATTAAATGAATCCGATAATTATACTCGTACATACATTTTTCAATCCATACAAATGCCAACAATTTACACGTAATAACTCATTCTACGTTTTGTTAAAAACAAAAACAAAATCAAAGAAAAGAAATTTTTTATTTAACTTACTATTAGCTACTACTGATCGTGCAATAAAAAATAAATTAACTCTACTTATAATTGCTTTTATACAATTTAATTAATATTATCAATTATGCGATACTAAATAAAGATTGAAAAAAAAAAAATTACTCTTGAAATGTTGTAGCTTTTAGCGAACATATTACCTTGCCTATAGTTATGCAAACATACACACAACAATTATTCCATCATCGTATCTCTAATTACACCTTACGCTATTCATAGTTTAATCATCTAATCAAAAATACCAACACCATTTACAACGTACGATAAATATATGCTATGCACATAGGTAATTGTATTGTATATACCTTTAGATATGTGTTTATGTCTTAACCAACATTACCAACTTGCTTTAAAAACCACTTAATAAAAGTAATTTCTTATTCCTTGTTTTTTTTTTCTTTTTTATTTTATTCTCTAAACCTAGGTATCGTGCATATAAACATATTTTATAGCTTGCGTAAAGTAGAAGAAAAAAAAACAAAAACAAAGAATTAATATGGAAAACAACCAACAAGAAAGATAATTGCACTCTCGTATTAATGTTATCGTAATATAATACACCACGCATGCAATTTATATTGCATTATTATACAAAACTTGTAAAAGGGTATATAATTATTTGATCGTATCAATACACAAAGTTTAAGAAAATTTATATTATTAATGTATCTAGGCTAGGTGATATAAGTGCATAGGCTCAATCGTTTCTTGTTTCATCACAGTAAATACATAATTTATATTTTCTATCTACAATTTATAAGTTTTTTGTTTTTTGTTTTTTTTTCTATTTCTCCTTTTTTAATAAATTTAACGAATATATCTTTATGTGATATTCTGAATATATTAATGATGGCATTGCTTTGATTTTAAAAGAATTGCAATATTATATATTTATAATACTATATAAAAAAAAAAAAATCGAAAGTAGTAAATAATAAGATTAAAAGAAGACCGCGCCAGACGCCGCATATTTATTTGTTTTTTAAAACATCTGTGCATATAATGGCGACAGAATTCTGATGAAACCAATTCTTGGTCAATTAAGATGACACTTTTGTGAAATGGTTTTTTGTATATGTATAAAATATGGGCAATTTGCTTGTAATGGAATGTGCAGAAATTGGTAAAAGTATTGATTATATTTAAATGAAATTTTATATGTTTCAAAGTGATTTAATATTACAAGCCTAATATAACTTTATGAAATATACTCATTTCGCCCACAGGTCCTAATAATATCGCGTATTTTTGGAGTACATTACGTTTTTTATTCCATTATTCCTGCAGCCTACAAAAACATGCTTCGCTCAAAATATCTGGAATTATTAAATGATTTCATTTGAAGTGATAAGAATTTAGAGAAAAATTTCAAATGCTTGGGTTAATATTCATAAGGTAATTTAGCAAATTTGTAATCTATACCTATATATATATAGATGATTAACTTTACCAATTTTTAACTCTTTCATGCCTCTATATAATCTCATTAATCTTATATACTAAAACAATTATAATGGAATACGAATTGGTTGATTCATTAGATACATAATTTATTTATATGCATTATTAATAATTTAGTATTAGTGACCTTTAAGTTCACTTATAAGTTATCTAACTAATGAATTCTTTTTCCATAAAAGGTCGGATACTAATTTAATTACTACGAAATCAGGGATGGGTCAAATATATTTCTTTTAATATTTAAATACAAATACAAAAAAAACAAGCTGCCAATTATATTGGTACAGAACTTCATTTTTGCGAGTATTAAATTCATAAACAAAGAAAAATATTAGTCCCTAGCATTATTTTATCTTCCAAATTACAAATTCGATCAAGTATGATGAAAAATTTCACAAAATTAAAAAACCTTAAATGCAGAATATATTTGTTTGCAATTCTGCACATTTCCTTCATACAAAGTTTTTTGATAAAATCAATTTTGAAAGAAGCTGTCATACAAAAAAAAAATTACTCATTTTTAGGGTATACTTTTCTCAGGACTGAGTAAACGGATTTTGATGATTGAGGTACCGTTAGACGCAGAATTTATTCGACGTCAAAATATATAGGGGCTTTTTTGGACCGTCAGGTCAAAAAATGCAAAAAACCAATTTTTCTACCATTTTTGAAAACAGTTTTTTCGGATTTTCGAACTAAAAACCAAAACTGATCAAAACCAAAACCCATATATTTTGTCACAATTCCAAATCTGCGTCTAACGGTAGGTCAATCATTAAAATCCGTCCAGCCAATCCTGAGAAAAAGCCAAAAAAAAATCACTAAATCTATACTATATATATAATTAAATTATATATAAATACATTGAAGAAAATACAAATACTTTTAGAAAAATGGTATTTTAAATACATGCGTTTCTTAATTCTTAAGAATTTAAATACGAATATAAAATACAATATTTTAAAAATATTTGAAATTACAAAATCAAAAGAAAAAAGAAAAAGTAGTGTCGATATCAACAATTCATTTTTCATAAATGAAAGAATAAAAAAAAAATATAATTTTTATTTAATTAAAATTTAACATTGCAAAAAATTATAAAACATTTTACAAACTGATTAAAAATTATAATGAAAATAATAAAAAAAAATTATAATTTCGTTATGCTAGACATATACTCTAAATTTATTGTAAAAGAAAAAGTATTTGAAATGTATACTGCAAAAAGGCAAAATACTTTTGCTATAAATGTATTTCAAGTACAAATACAATTACTGAAAAAAAACAACAGTGTTTTAAATACATACATATTATATATATACAAGTGTTTAAATACTCTCAACCAGACGTGCGCACGGGGGGTGGGGGTGTATTAACCCCCCCCCCAGCCCTGAGTTTTGAGATTATTTTTTTTTTAGATCGATTTTGCAATCGTCGAACGATAATTTGGAGAAAATAGTAGGGGTAAACCTTTCTGTTTTTCGTACTTTCGTAGATTTCAAAATGTTAACTTTATCTGTCAAAAAATG
>JAABKK020057590.1:0-10558 GCA_011634745.2 Catotricha subobsoleta
TCCATTTGAGTTGACAAGCGATTTTGTACCATATCGCTCTATACAATTAGGATCAAAATCGCCTGCCAGCGCAAATGGAATACTCTTGAAGGCGTGTAGCGTATAGCCAGTCATGAACTTCAATAGTACCATACATCACTTTTTTCCGAATTGTGTTAATTATATTTACTGAGATATCGATTTATGTGAACTTACCATTTGTACCTTCTTTAATTTCAAATCAATATAGAACTTTAGGTTTACGAAATCCTATTAAAATTTTCTAAGTTTGCTTCTAGCTTTAAGAAGAAGTCCTGAAACGCTACTAATTCCATTTTTATGTTAAACTATTTTTTCTTTTGGCCTCTCTAAAGGGCTTTATATGCCGAAACGAAAAATCATTATTCATATCTACAATAAAAAAAGAAAAAAACCACCCACTTACAAAATATTCTCGGAATTGTTTGATATGGTTCTGATTTGTTCTGTTTAACTAATTGTCCAATTGTTCGAATATCGCATTTAAAACATTTTAATTTTAATTTTATTTTTTACATTTCATTAAAATTATATTCTTTATATTTTTTCTATTTGGTCATCATATACTATTATGATAATAATTCATTGAAAATAATGAAGCCGATTTCGATTGCAAGTGGTTAACACATATTGTTATAAATTTGATATTTCTATATTACCCCAATTCAGTTTGTTTAAAGGATAAACAAAGAAAAACTGACTTAGTTATGTTTGATTGGCTACTAGTATCTTAATCTTAATTAGGTGAGATATTAAGTAAAGTAAGCGATAAGTACCGAAGTGTAAAAATTAAACCTGCTTTAACTGCAATCGATATCGACTTCAATTTTATAGGTAAAAAAAACAAGAAACGTTTTATTAAAGTTCTTCTTTTGTTTTCCATTTCCAGGTGCTCTATCGGTGGTATTAGTGGTTGGTGATACTTGGTGTGCGGTCACTGATCCCTTGCGCTACCATTCACGTGTATCAGGTCCAAAATCATGGATATTAATTGCTGGTATTTGGTTCATAAGCATTTTAGTTTGTATCGCATCAGCATTTCGTCATGATTGCATTTTGATTACCACTGAAATAACATCAACGCTTCAACAGAAATATTGGAGTAATGATAATTCAGCTGTGGGCGGTGATTTAATAAAACGAACAATGAACGATTTAAATGCAACCGTTGAGAAACAACATCTAGACATTAAGACAAGCATTAGCAGTGAATCAACTGAATTTGATATCATTTATAATATGATTTTTTCTTGTACATTTTTTGTGGTGATTATATTGGTGCCAATTTGTCTTGTCTGTATTATGTATTGGAAAATATTCTCAGAAGCAAGACAAAATGGTTTACGTATGCGACAGAATGGTTCATCGCCATTACTACAAAGTGCATTAAATTTAGCGGCTGCATCAGCACAAGCAGCTGGAAATAATAGTAGTTGTTGCGTAGATTGTGCCAATGGAAAATTAGAAACATCAATAGATGATTGTCATGAATGTCAACAATTATCACAGTCAAATGTAAATGATATTGTTGCTGATGAAACCACTGTAGAAATAGACAGTAGCAATGAAATGAATATTAAAGATAATACAATTAATAATAAACCGATATTGGTCAAAATGAATACATCACCGATTGCTCCGAGACAACATCATCGTCGCTATTTGGATATACCAAAAGCGTCCGATGGTATTATCGCATCACAAAGTCACCACCAACACAATCAAAAAGATAAAAATCATAATATTCTGTTCTCGTTCTCAGCAATACCAGGACAAACAACAGACGTACAACAACAAGATCAATTTAGACGTAATATTAGTTCACGTCATTTACTTTGGCTTGAACATTCCGATATATTTGCACCCACAATGGCAAATAATATAATTAGTACACCAGCTGTTGCAGGTGAATTGCGTCAAGTTCATTCGTCGCCAAATCTACAAAAAATGGCTAATATTGAATTACAAAAAACTGTCAGCGCTACAAAAAATCACAGTATCAGCAACATACATCCATCACAAGTACTTCCTATTCATCCACCGTCTGTGTGTGCGCCACCAAAAGCTCTCAGTTACATGACATCAATTCGACATCGTCTCTCAAATGCATCATCAATATTTAAATATCGTGAAGAGTCACGTGCAGCTCGTATCAGTATTTTGGTGGTTATTATGTTCCTAGTGTCCTATTTGCCATATGGTTTATTGGTGCTGATGCAAGGACGCGTTACATTCATAACAAATTCATCGTTATTCAGTGTTCTGTTTTTGTTAATTGCAAATATGAGCTCACCATTTATATTTGCTTATCGTAATAAGCGTGTACGACGTGGTGTCTGCCGTTTATTTGGAATGGATGCTAAAACAAATGAACGTCTAGAGAAACGACGCATAACATTACGTAGTATTAACAGTAACAGCAGCACTGGTGGTAGCCATAAGCGCAACACCAAAATTGTGAAAGTTCATAGAAATCCATCGAAAGCATCAAATTATTCTATAAATTCAACATCATCTAAATATTTATCAGCCACACCAACACCATCTCATCAGCATGCAATCAATTGTAAAAATCATAGAAATAATAATGTTTTAGTAAGCAATGATATTGATATTGAATCAAGTGAACAATTCCTACCAAAAAATAATTGTTTAGGTGTAGCCGGTGATAGTAGTGTTAATTGCAATGGTATTAGTTGTAATGCTGATGATGTTATTATAAATGAGAAAAACATTATTAGTGTCGATGCAGATGATGGCATTAATGTGCTTAAACAAAAGATCTCAATTCTAAAGCGGGTATGTAACACATCAAGAAAATGGTCTAATTGTACATCAAATACAAACGGTAATAATGATTCCAATAATCATATTCAACCAGTTGATGTTTAATTAGATTTATTTTATTTCTTTGGTTTTGTACATATTTAATAAGGAAATGCAATAAAAAATTGGTTTTTCTTAAGGCCGTTGTCAGGGTAAATATGAAAAATGGTCAGTAAAAATGCTAACCGCGCAGGTTTTGATGTTTTGAAAAAATGTTGATTATGATGTATGTAAGATTAGTGGTTGATTTGTAAACAAGAATCAATTCGTTATTATTCTGATCTTTTATTATCTTTTTCTGATACAAAAGATAATCTTAAGAAACTTTTATCGATGCTAAAATGTATTCGGCCCAGATGACGTGCAATCCAACAATTTGTTTTTTTTAAATAAGAAAATGCACAAATTCATTTTCATTTAATTTTCAATTAAAACTTGCACAGTCTCATCAAACGAACAACGACGCGCAATAAATTACAATAATTCTGAATCATTTTCTAGTCGCGCACATTTCCTCATCCTCCTAAAATTTAAAATTATTCATATACATATATATAATAATTTTCAAACCAATGACTGACGGAAATTCGCGACAGCATATTTATTAATATCATTTACAAAATCTATTTTTAATTTAATAAAAATTATTCAATGTTGATGAGATAAAATGAATTAAATTAGATTTAATTAAAATATGATTAAAAATAATTAGACACGGTGCCAACCGCACTCATTTAAATGGTTTTTGTATCAAACATTTATTTAAATAAATTGAGAGATAAAAAAGCATTCAACAAAAATGTTGTACGATATTCAGTCAACCGATATGAATCCGGTGCTTCACTGTTCAACATCCCATATAAATATATTTATTGTCGCATAAAATAGTTGCAATTAACACATCCGTAAAATGTAATTTTATGAAAACGATATATATGACAAAATTACGATCGCATTACTCACTTATTATTTATGCTCATTCGAGACAAATCCAGAATATTTGGTAATTATTATATTTCGCGATTAGCGCCAATTAACAAATTAAAAGTGATTAATAATTTTTATTTCAATTTCAAGTGAAATTGATATAAGTTTGGTTTTCCCTTTTTTTTTTTGTTTGTTTTGTATTTAGAAATCATAAACTTATCTTAATGCAATATCAAATTACAATTCAATTTAAAACATTTAAAGGTACTTTTACAATGAACCATATATCGTTTACGATGTTTATGTATACGACGTATAACGATGTATGGGGTATTGGCAATTTCTAGCCACGTTTGCCAGAAAAGCAATACCATCCCATACATCGCTTACAATTGGAATGTCATCGTTAACGATTATCATTTTCAAAGTACATTAAAACCAATTATTTTCTCATTCAATTGTAAAAACTATCATCAATTTGAAAAATAATCTTAAAATCAAAACAATGCATGTAATAAAACAAATACAAATAACAAATATATAAACCAAATTGTACAAAAACGAACAGGAAAGAAAAAGAACAAAAACAAATAACTTGCTAATTAATTATAAATAATTAAAATTCAAATATATTTTTAATAACAAATTAATTGTTGGTGCTATTAGAAATATAAATGTTATAAAGCAAAACACTATAATATTTAGAAGAAAGAAAGAAAAGAAACAAACAAACACATTATGTATAATTATTATGAAATTATTAAAAAAAATATAAGTAAGTAATTTAAATTATAAAAGAAAACAAAGATATTAACGCTGTGATTCAAAAACAAAAGAGAAATTCAATAACTATGACAATGAAAAAAAAAACTGAATAGAATGAATGAATTTGAAAAAAGAAAATATTTTTTGTTATAAAAAAATAAATTACACATAATTTTATTATCCTAAAATCAACAATGAACAAAAATTGAAATGAAATTTTATGGAGTTTCAACATAATTTTATATTATGCTAAATCCACAATTAGAATGAAAAATATTTTAAATTTTGAATTGAATCATGTATTGGAATTTTGCGCAGAAGGGTGGATTGAATTGTTTTTGTTTTTCGTTGCATTTTACCTGTGAGTTAACGATTTGAAAAGAATTTTGATAATAAATTGGATAAATTCGATCCGAAGTTTTGAAAATTACAAATATTTGAAGCACTATACAATTTTGTGCTATCCAGTCAGACAGGCTGCCCTTCAAATACAGAAATACAATTATTTGTAATAGTAACAAATTAAAATGCTTCCTAAATGGTTAATTTTACAACTTCAGAGACTTTTTATAGCGTATATGAAGATTCAAATAACTTTTATAATCATTTCTGCACGTTAATGCAACAATGCAAAAAACAGAGAATCGATCCACCCTACACTGTACAGGAAAAAGTAATTGTAGAATATTGTCGTCATATTGAATGAGTGAGATGATTACAAAAGTTTCTCTACTCTGACGAAAGATACTATTTTTTTTTTTTTTAATTAATTTATTTGAATATAGTAGTTTTAAGAATAAATGATTCAGTTTAAAACGAACAACATCACATTCTAAATGTTGGAAAAGCTGCCTAAATCTATAAACAAAGAAATAATATTAAGTATTGAATAAAAACAAATAGTTTAAAATGGTTTTGTGCCAGAAATCTGAGTTTAATCAACTTAATTCTTAAATATAATTAAATCCTAAAGAACATCTCAATGTATAGAGAATAAATTCACAGGCTTCGTTTGTGACAAATTGTTTTGTCCCAACAAAAAAAACAAAAAATAAACAAACAAAATAATAATAGATTAATTAATTTGGTGGAGTAGTTTTATGCTCAAATTCTATTATTATTTTAAATGTTAATTTATTTACGTTTATGTAATAAAAATTTAAAAAAAAAAATTCAGACATAAATGCACAGACCATATATATTAAGTTATTTAGAAAATAGAAATATTAAAGATAGAAAAAAAATACATTTTTTTTTTTTTTTTGTATTTATTTATTAAACAAAATGAAAGTGACAAAAAACTATTCCTAATTTCATTATCATTTTCTCATTTATTTGTTAAGTTTAATTTAAATAATTTATAAAAAAAAATAGAAATATATTATAAATCATTGCCATTTAAATTTTGTGATAAATTATTTTTTAGTTTTTGTTTTTTTTTTTATTTAAATAAAATGGAAATTAAATTAGAAAAAAATATTGTCGTCTTTTTGTTGTTTTTATAAAATATAAAATTGTTGTACACGAAAAGCCTTTTTTCAGTGAAAATCAACACAATGAGAATGGAAACATAATCAAGGTAAGTAATGATTAGAGAGGGTTGAGTATTTTTTTAAAGCTCAGATGCGTGCTCTATCTTATCGATACTACTAATATGTGCTACCAAAAGCGCCCGATAGTTGCAATCCTGGTTTTCAGCTGGATCAAACTTTTGAGAATAAAACTTAATTCTAAATTATGTAAGTACACGTCCTGTCCTTCGGTAAGTATATTTATTTTAAAATTAAATCGAATATATCTGAAAATTATTATGAGCTACCATTATTTTAATACAATGTTTGTAACTTTCGTTCAATTTTAATTTTCAATCACAAGTTTTTTTTTCTTTTTAACATATTGTCTTATTGTCAGATCAGAGATGGGCATGTACTTTCAAAAAATATTTAAGTACTATAAAATATGGTACTGCAGTACATTTTTTTAGTCCAGCGAGAAAGCGCACTCAAGTACTTTTTAATAAATACCAATACCGAAAAATGTTACTGGAGTACATTTACGGAATTAAAGTACATATACTGGGCCCATCCCTGTGTCAGATACAATTATTATAGTCTTTTCCATATAAAGAGACCAACGGTTTTATGTATGGTTGTCTATAAACATAAACGACATAACCTAAATAATAAATATGACATGAGTATCAAGTCAACCCTGAAAATATCAACCAATGACCATTGCTAAATTCAAATTCAAAAAAGAAACCGTTGGTCTATTTATATGGAACAGTAAGTGACATTATTTATTTTGAGAAATATATTTTAATTATAGTGAATTTTTTTTAAAGGAAAATGAATTATTAAAAAACCTCTATATGATCGATGATCGTTCAACTTCAAAAAAACATTCTTTTTTTTTTATTTTTAGGGCCACTGCGCTACTAACTTTTAACCCAAAAAAAAATACGCCTAAAAATTTTTTTTTTTTCATTTGGCAACTTTTTTTGCCCCAAGACTTTTGAATTTCTTAAATCCTGCATTTTCAATCCACCTTACTATATATATAGGTCAATATCAAAACGATAGATTTTCTAAAATGTTTGCCATCGGTGTTAAGTTTTAAGAACTCACAACTCAATAAACTTATTCTAGAAGGTAAGGAATAATAAAGAAAATTATAATATAAGACAACACTCAATTAAAATAGAAGAAATTAATAGTTTTTATTTCATTTATTAACTAAACGTTGATATCCGAGTTGTTATTGCAATAAACTATATATTATATGCTCTACTCCTTAAAAATCCTGATGTGTATCAACCAGGGATGGGCGTAATGTAATTACTTCTAATGCAATTACGTAATTCATTACATTTTGCATTAAATTGTTTCAATTACCATTACATTTTTCGTGTAATTTAAAGAATTTAATTCATTACATTTAAAATTACTTTTTTTGTGTAATAAAGTAGTTAATTTAAATATTTTACATACAATTACAATTTTTCTTCATATATTTTATCTTTTGGTTAACAAAATTATATACAATAAACAAATAAATAATTGTTTAAATTGTTTATTATGGCAAATATATATGTTCTATAGACTTGTTTCATATCCTTTTTATACATTTTTTTAAAAAATTATTTACAAGATGTAATTTATAATGCCATACATTTTTTCATTACATTAAAATATTTCAATTACAATTACATTTTTAAGTAATTGCAATTTTTTTAATTAATTATAAATTAATGTAGTTTTGTAGTAATTGTAATGCACTTTTTGAATTACAAATTACATTTTTCATGTAATTTGCCCATCTCTGGTATCAATGTTATAAATACAACAAAGTTTTTGCAATACGGTTACATGGATTATATTGTGCAGCGGGCACTAATTACCATACATACTGAATAATGGCTAAATTCATATAATCTAGAGAAAAGCTAATTTAAATTATCATCGAAATATTTCTGTATATTTTTGTAACATTTGTATAATTTTCTAAAGAGCATCGCGTTAATTCGTTGCCAGTTAAATAAAATGGTTCTTGCGATCGAATTGCATTATCATATTAAGATATGTGCAGTATTGTAATTGTAATTGTAGTGGATAATTATATCAACATGATTGGTAAGCAGCCCATATCGAAACTTTAGCATATACTTTTTTCGTCACAATATTACGAAAATAGCAATAAACGAATAAACACGTCCCAATAAGCAATGACCGTGTTCACCGATTGTAATAATAGAAAATCCAAATTTTGTATGGTCTGATGTAGAGAAATATGAATATGTGATTTATGGACACATAATGGAATAATTAAAATGCATACAGCTTGCATTCGATAAATTTACGTACAAAGCCATAAAAGTCCAACACTATAAACATAGGAAATAAAATCCATCCAACAAATCACTGAGTCGATCAGTAAGTTTGTACCCAAGTCGTAGCGATAAAAAATAATTATTGAAAATATTATTGTTACGTTTAATTGAGTTAAGTATTTAATACTCTTTTGTGAAATTTCTTATAAGAGATTATGGGATTTAAGATATTTGATGGAATAAATGATTTAAGTTTATGCTGTACAATAAAATAGTTTATTTATTAAGTTAAGTTATCACAGTTGAGGTTGACGCTAGACTAATTGTATAATTCTAATTGTTGCACTGCTATGCGTAACATAGCAGTGTGTGTGAGTATATGTGTGATCTCATATAATATAATATGAGGTCTCCACAGTACTCCGCCACTAGACTGAAAGTCGATGGAGTGAGCGGAAAAAAAATTAATTGAAATATTGTTTTTTTTTTAAAAAAATGAAAATATTTGAAAAATTAAAAATTGGAAAAATATTTGAAAAAAAATATTTTTGTTGAAAAATGTTTTTTATGAATGATTGTTTGTTTGATTGTTGGTTGATTGTTGGTTGATTGTTGTTTTGCTTTCCGATTGATGAAATGTTGTGTGAAATATCAGCTGCTTGATGAAAATTTATTGAATGTGTAGCTGTTTGTTGGTTGTCGACGATGTTTCTTGATTTTAACGTTGAAGAATGTAGTTCGATTGAATTTGGAGAAGTCGCATGTGACTGTACACAATGCGATAATACTGCTTAACTTGCTTGAAGATTTCTTGTTGTTTGTTTGATGGTTGATTGTTTTGATTCGCAGCAAGAATACATTAGTTGATTTTAATGTGTTGGTCTTTGATGATTTGTTGTTGAATGATGTTTGTTTTGTTGAATTTCGTCAATTGTGTTATTTGATGAATTGTTAATGTTTGATGATGAACCAGCTGGAAAATTTGTTGAACGGAAATTACTTTTAATTTGAACTTCGGATTCGTTCTTATGTTTCCAGTATTTGGCAGATGTTTGATTGAAGAATTGTCGCATGTGACAATCACTATGCTTATATTTGAATGATGATTTTGTTTGTCTATTGTTGAAAATCAGCTGTTGGTTGAATGAAAAACTGATTGACGATTTGTGTTGAAAATATCACCAATGATTTTTTGTTGTTCGGTGATGTGATGATTGGTTTGTTTAAAAAAAACAGCTGCTGAAAACTTTGTTGAACGGAAGTTATGTTTGGATTTCACTTCGTAGTCGTTCCCATTTTCTTCACGCTGTTGTTGATTTTTTGATTGTGTTGGTTGTTGAAGATTGTCGATGATTTTGTTGTTCTTTGACAATGATGATGATGGTGTTGTTGTCTTGGAGGTGAGTTACCAAGTGCATGATGATTTTTGATGATGTTTGATTTTTTGGGGTTGTTGTCTTGGAGTTGAGTTACCAAGTGATAATTTTTTGTATGTTGAGAAAAATGGTTGCACCTCAAAGTGTGTAAGATGTCTGTCTTTTTCCTCGGCCATTATTTGTAATATTTTGCAAAAAAAAATAATTGTTTGTTTGCTTTTTTGAAAATATGTGATGATCAGAGATAGAAAATTGTATTCTGACAAATGGTGATATGTGTGTGTGATGATTGTTGAAGATTGTCAATGATGTTGTTGTTGTTTGACAATGATGATAGGTTTGCGCGATGATTCATGCTGGCTTGTGTAAAAATTCCGTAGTGTTCGTTCCACTTAGTCGAATTGTTGAAAAACGAGTGGTGTTGATAATGATAATTTTCCAGCTTGTCTTTGAGAAAAAAATATCTTGAAAAAACATTTGTTGATAATGTTTTTATTTGTTGTGGTTGTAAAATTTATTGTGCGTATATTGTGCTGGTAGAATCGATCTGTTGAATGATGTAATGCTGTTGGTAATGTGTTAGCATGAGCTGAGTTGGTGTTGCCGATCGATGTTGTATACGATGGTGAGCTCAGTTGGTGCTAGTATGAATTGCTTGCACGCTGTTGATGAGCTGAGTTGGTGTTGTTTGAGTCTAGCATGTGTGATGTGTTTTCTTGCTGTATTGAATTGCGCGTGAATTGCTGATGAGTTGAGTTGGTGCAATACTTTTTGATTTTAGCTGCGCGTTTGTTTGATGATGAGTAGAGTTGGTGTG
>JAABKK020057591.1:0-10558 GCA_011634745.2 Catotricha subobsoleta
CGCGACGACCTCAGCGGGATGCCTGAGAACTTCGAGAGTATTAAAAATGGATTCCTTGATGTCGGTTTCCTATAAGTTGGATTAAGCAGTTTTTTTATTTTTCGAACAAAATTCTAAGATATTTGAAGATAAAGTTTTTAAAAAGTTCTCTGACTGACATTTCTATTGTAAATAAAGTAAGCATGAGCTGCGTTTCATCATACCTTGTAGTTATTGTACCATGAGAGCATCTCATCAGTAGTTTGCTCATGACCCGAACGTACGGTGTGAGTAAACTAAACGAAGACTCTTTACTTTAACTGCCGAAGGGTTTTGTTTTGTGCAATTGTTTCGAACCTCTTCGGTTGTGAAAATTACAATTCTTCATCACATCATCCGTTGCAAAAAGAACAACTATAGCGAAGAGCTGTCAAAAACTGCCGCATATATTTATTGAAGAGCGCCATCATATGAATCGAAGAAACTTCAGTTTTTCGGGTAAATAGAAAGCGCCTATTACATTTAGTTCCTCTTCGGAATTATTTCTCCACCTAATCACTTTGCTGCTGCATCACTTTGTTTCTAGTTCAACCTCTGAATTCCCATTGAAATCAGTTGGAATCCCTACTTCCATAATAAGTAAACCAAAACATGAAATATGTACAACGATTTTTACAATTGATTTTTCAACGGTCTAAACCGAGATTTAGGGCCATTTTTTCAGAGAATTGTCAAGTTAAAATTGTCCTTATTAACTTTATAACTGATAATAGTAAAATAGTAAATAAATCAGATTTATTTGATTTACTTATAATGATTTTTTTAATTTTAATAGTGTCGTTTTATGATTTTTTTTTTAATTTATCAATGTTTTCTAAAATTTAGCTATGTTTATTACTTAAACTTTAGCAATGATTATAAATATAAAAAAAAAAAATGTAACTCTGCGTTTCTTGCAATAAATAAAATTAAAATTTTCGATTTTTTTTTTTTTTATTTAATGAAAAATGCTCACTAGCGCTAATTTAACATAACGAGAGCCTAGCGAACCGCTAATAGAGTTGAGAATACCGCCTTTAATGCATCAAACGATATAGTTTTTATAATTAATATTTTAACGAAAATGTATTTTTTCAAATCAAATAAATAATGATTTTTTTGATTTTTAAGATTTATTTGATTTATGTAATGCTACCCTGCCATTAATTAATCTGTTTTGAAGGCGAGGGGTAGACGTAAATTCGTAGATCAGTTGATTTGACAGTTTTCATTATACATATTTTTGTTTTGAAATCTTGTTTACGCGACTGCATACGTAACTATTTTTAAAGGGTCGTTCATTTAATCCTTCAGCGTAAACTTACGCATTTACGACGTCGTATATTTATGCTTTTAAGTGTATTGTATTGTAAATTTTTGTGCTTATTCGAAAACGTCTATTATATGCTTTATGCCTAGGTTCACCAAAACTAAACGTAAGTACGTGCCTTAAACATTGTAAATTTAGATTCTATGTTATCTGAATATCCATCTACTTAATAATGAAAATAATAAATAATAATTATTTCAAAAATAATAATAATAATAATAATAATAATAATAATAATATTAGTATGTACGAGTATTATTAATATTAAAAATATAATTGTACGGCAATGACGTAATACATAATTTTATACTTATTCTATATGACTGCAATAAAGTTGTATTTGTATGGGAAGGAGATATCCAATGAACCACCTATATTTTAATATGAGTAACTACCTATATAGAGGTTTTCAATTTTTTTTTCTCTTTATTTTTTTATTTCTTTTCTTATTAATGCATTTATGAACGTCTTAGAAAGAGCATACCATGTACACGATGAACGTGGATATAATCAATCAATCAAAATATTATCGGACTAATGACTTCATGGATAATTATTTAATGTCTGAATGAACATTTTCAAGCAATGAGCACAATTGTTACTATATAATAAGCTAAGTTTTAAATAGAGAGAAAGATTTTTCATAGCACCGATAGTGTTATAGGAGCCAACCAGAAAGTTTCTTCTCATGTATATATATTATAAGACAGAGCTGTCAGCCATATCCGGATTATAAAAGAAATATTGTATTAAAATGGATTTTGAATGCATAGATTTATGTATGCTTTTGTATGTTTATTGCTTACTACTAAACCATTCCCATCTTTCACTAAAAATTATTCTTTCATTCCAGCATTATGACACCAGACACAACATAAGTTTCAAAAATTAAATTGATTGTAATCAAATTAGTCAAGCACATACGATTTATAAATACATAAAATAAATAAATTAAATAAAGATGATTCGATGAAATTATAAGAGAATTACAGAAACCCTGAGGTAATATAGAAAAAATTATAACAAGAATTTAACAAGTAAGATAAGTAAAATATAAAGAAAAAAAAAACTATATTCCAAATGCAATCCAGTAGATAGAATAAAAACACAGTTTGATTTTAGGTCAATACTCACCTTTTTTCTTAAATATTAATGTAGAAATTTTTGACGAATATTTATTGTTTAATTTATTAGAGATGCAATATCTCCTCTTTTTATGCTTGCGTCACCGCTTCCCTCTCTTCCACCGTCGTCCAACGCACCTGCACCTCCTGCCTTTCTGCTTCTCCTTCTCTTCCTCCGTCACTATTTTATATCGTAACAATATCGTTTTATCTCTTCTTCACTATATTTCATTTAAAAGTAATACAAAAAGAACGATTTTTTTTTTGTCAAAAACAATTTAATTAATTATTTTATTTTTTCCGTATCCCACGCCCACACACTGATTCTACACTATATTTTATTATTTATTTATTTGCTTTCTTTACTGAAGTTTGTTAGGATGATGAAATATGCGGCGAAATCCAACGCCAGTGTAACTAAAAGCACTCCACCTATGATGTATGATGCATTCATGTAACATTTAAACAATAAAAAAAAGTTAATGGTCGTGTATTTATAAGGATAATATTATTTTTTTTCTTTTTTTTTTGAGACAAATATAGTTGCATCAGAACAGCACGAACCAATTAATAGTATGAACGAAACATACAGGGACACCGCATGCTCATTGATAACTAAAATTCTCTTTAATAATATCTATTTGATATATAACGAACACGCAAAGAAACAATACAATAAAAAGAGTCAGGGATGGCAAAGACACTTTTTTTTTTTAATATATAGAGGTAGAGGTTTTAGAATTAAGTTCGGCCACAAAAAACGACATTTCAAGAAAATTGTTTTACAGTTTTGACAGTTTTTAAGTAAAATAATCAAATCAAATGTCATTTTCTTCGTGTCGCGACACATACCCGTCTGACGGCGAAACTTTAAAACTAAACAAATTGTTAACAGAAATATAGTAGTGTCAAAGGCATAGAGTATAAAATTATAAAGGGATGCGGATGAATTTTGTTTAAATTTTGAAAGGTTAATAACGACTATAAAGCTAAATGTCAGAAATTTTACCAAAAGAACATCTTCATAAACTGATTTAACTGATACGAAAAATATATAGACACACTTGATGATAAATTGATAATCATAGGTACGATTATCAATCAGATTGAGTGAGATGAAATATACAAGATTTTAAAGAGTGAAGAGTTTATCTTTTGTAATTGTAGTACGATTATCATCAAGGCGTATACGTACTCAATTCCCTACCAACCACTCGATATCGTCACATCACGCACGTCACTTTCCGTAGCGAAATCTTTAAAGATCTGTATAGATCTTTAACAATCGTTAAAGATTTTGCTACGGCCAGTGACGATATCGAGTGGTTGATCGGGTTTTCATACATATGTATAATTAACTGTTTATTGGTACCGCGTCTCAATCACTTTAAGCATGCCAAAAGAACATAGACTTTATTTATAATTTTTATGTTGAATAATATGCTGTTTTACGAAAAATAACGCATAACAAATAAACTTCTAATTGTATTTGAATTTTGTATTCGTTTTAAAAAAAAAAATGTATTAGAAATACAAAAATTTCTATTACAAAAAAAAAGTATTTAAAATACGTGAGATTTTAAATACTTTTTAAAATATACGTACTTATTGTTTACACATGTATTTTAAATACTTGCCATCCCTCAAAAAGACAAACCGTGTTGCGTTTGTGTAGGAGAGAATATTAATTTTAAATTTATGGGTGGACGTTTGAGATGAGAATGTAAAATAAGAATTTTCAATTAATTTAAATACTGTTTATTGTTTATTGCATAACACTAACTGTTGTGTTTCAATAGTTTTGCTGTTTTTTAAAAAAAAGAAGAAAAAAATTGCATGCTGTTATTGAAGAGTTGAATATTTCAAAAATCACGAGCAACAAATAACTCTCTTTGCATTTTATTCATCACCAAATTACATTGAAAATTGAAATACACCCACATCTAAACCAACACTAGAACACTTATTCGTATTTATAGATACATTAACCGAACGCTATATATTATAGACGATTTCGAATGGAAATAAAATATTTCCCTGTTCATAGTGGAAGAATTAATTATATCGAAACAAGATAATAGTTAATGCTCATGGTAAAAAGAAATAAAAAAGGTACTATTTTCTTCAAAATCGAAGTAGGATAATTCTCTGACACTTAAAAAACATACTATTTTTTGTTCAAAAACTTAAAAAAGATATTATCCTCGCAAAATCGATATATATGGTAATATTTTTTTCAAATCTCCTCGACCACGTGTGCACGTATGCCCTAAACTATTAGAAAATGAATGAATGTATAAAAAATTTCTACTACTAGAACTTTTTTTTATACAACAGGTAAAACAATAGAAAAAGTAAATAGAAATTTTGCCCATACCATCACATTACTATTTACAAATTATATTTAATACACTATAGTCAAATATAAATTACCTTCTTCGGCAGTTAACACATATTGCTGTACAAAGTTATGTGAATCTTGTAGCGGTCTCCCATTTTTATATATTTTTAGTAAAATTTATTTATAAATTTTATCGAAATCTTTTTTAAATTATATATGAAATATGAGCGTGAGGTGGAGATCTATCTATCATCACGGTACTCGAAATTGCCTAATGCTTTAATGTCTCGGCAAAGCTATCAGTCACATTGTACTTGAATTACAGTACATCACTGCATTAGAGTTAAAATACAATTATATATATACTTGGGCGGGTGAGCGCAGGCGTAGAACATCCATTGACAGCCAGGATTCTAATATTTTGATTCTCTTCAATTCTAATTGAATTCTAATTTATTTTTTGAATATAATTTCACCTGAATTCGAATACCACTCCGAAAAAAAAAACAAATTATTTTAAATATCTAATTTCAACTATTGATTGAGGCAATATAAGGGGTCGGATCGAACAACTTTCTATAAAAGGATTGTAGGGCATCAAAAATAAGTGGGACCTCTTATAGAAAGTTTTTTAATTTTTTAATTACTACGCAAGTTATGATATATACGAAAAAAGGATTACATTGGTGCACTTTGTTCCACAGCTACCCTAAAAAGAGGTTGTAACAAAACACTTTGCATGAGCAAAATTTAGAGCTTCAAAAATCATATATCCCATAGAAAGTGTTTTGATATTTTATTTTTTTTCCGCCACTTTTGGTATATAAGAAGCGTAGCACAAATTTTCATATAAAATTTTCGTATATAGAAAATTTTGGCGGAAAATTAAAAAATCAAAAAACTTTCTACATACCAAGTCTTTCGATTCGACTCCGATTTAGGGGTAGTTGTAGAGTTGTAGTACAAAGTGGTAAATAATGTTTGTTATTTCCGTAAATGAATTGATATAGCAAAACGGCGTGATACGGGTATGTTTCTTTAGTATGTATATACTTTCTGAAGGGTACATAACTGCACATCTCTGTTATACTTTATACATAATCGAGTTCCTAATATCTCTGAGATTTGAAAACATTTACAGAATTGATAAGAAATTGAATAAGAATCATAATCAGAATTTCGCTCAGTATCAGAATCTAAATCTGAATTCATAGTGGTCTTATCTACATATAAAAAATAAGTCCCATTTTGGAAACAAAAATCAAAAATATTCAGAAGTAAAAAATGTGTGCTATCGCTAGATGTCGGACATACTGAAAAACTTACTCTACGAAACATTTCGTTCGCGAAATATTAAAATTAAGGGGTTGTATGAACGCTTAACTAGATATCTTAGTTATTATATAGGTAATTAAATTTAGATAGAAAAAAAACTAAATAGTTGCATTTATTGTTATTATAAAATTTCTTTAATATTTAAATTTTACTTTTACATTTGTGTTGGTTGCTCTTTGCTTATACATAATTTATAAATGTATGTATATGACTTAAAAATATGTGTAAATACGCATAATAAATTCCCTGCTAACCAGGCTTAATAAAGAAATGATAATTTTAATTTTTTTTTTTCTTGAGTAAATAATTATTTTCCTAATAACTAATTTCTTAATTATAATGATTATGACTAGTGCAAATGAATCCATAGAATCCATTTGAATACTATTTTTATTCACGGATAATAATAATGATATTAACTGTATAGTAATTCAATTGTACATACATTTTATTGTTAGAGAATAAATTTACCAACATTTAAATTAGAAAACAAACTGAACAATTGGCTGGCATGTAAACAAACTGTCTACGTCGTTACCAATTATTAAGAAAATCGTAACATTTTTTTAATTCATTATTTTCTAGTAATGAATTAAATTCATTAAAATTGTGTTGTTTATTGTCATCATCACCATCATCGTCTTTATCATTATCATTTTCAATTGGTGAGGATAATGGTGTTTTGATCGTATCATGCTTAATTGTTACATCCATAGAATTATTTATTTCAACAAGATTACTATCACGTTCATCAGAGCTGGTTAAATCCAAAAATAATGTTAATTTTTCATCATCATTATTTGGTATGCTACGAAACAATTTTGACATAAAGTTTTTTCGAGAATTAACTGTACTGGAATTTACAGTAGATGCTACTTTAGAATTTGGTTTCGATGAAATGGCATTATCTATGTTTCGTAGATTTTGCTCTTTAAATTTAGCCTTTAACTCTGTTGTGGCTAATGCGAATAATTTGACATTTTCTGCATTAGCTAAATTTACATTTGTGTCTGCTCTATGTTTTAATTTTTGTGATGTTTTTTCTTTATGGGCTGATTTTGATGTTATATACATTGATTCTATTTTCTCTATAGCTGCACTCGTGCCCACATCATATACATTTAAGTTTATTTGACTTTTTGTTTTGCAGTTGAATGGTCCTGAATGCTCATCTCGATAAACGCCACATAAATCATCTTGGTTACGCTTTAATGATGTTATTAAACGTGCATATGTTGATAAATGTTTACCATCATACAAATAGGTATTGTTTGTATTAAAGGTGTTTGCAGTTGACACTGATTCGTTATCATCATTACCATTAACACTCTCACTATTACTATTACATTCAATATTATTATTACTGCAATAGTGACCATCTTTTGAATTTGCCTGTTGCTGATTTGTAATTAACTCATCAAAATATTTTAAAACAATATTTGGTTTTATTAATGTCTCATTAATTACATCTTGCTGTTCACTAATGCTAAATTCATTCCATAAATGTTCATACGCTTGAGCTATTCCAGCTATATCTAAACGAATTTTTCTAGCTAATGGATTGATTGTTGAGAAATATTCGTCGGCTACTTTTTCTAAAGACATAGTATCTTTAGATATTGATGATGTTAATGAAGATGATTGTTTGTTGTTAATGATATTATTTTTGGCCATGATATGGTTGTTAAATGTATATACGAAATTAACTAAAAGAAGAAAAGTAAAGATATTTTTTTATCTTTTGACTATAAAATGGTTAAAATATAATTTAAAAAAAAAAACAATTGCACTAGGTCATTGAAGTCATATATTAACTAATATTCAATTAATTGGAATGAACTTCACAATAATATATAAATATTTTTATGAACATTTTGTTTTATCCCTTTAACTAAACTTGCGTATAAGTTTATGGCCGTTTTCAAAGTTGAATAACCTTATTGGAATTACTAAATTGAATGAAGAGAGTCTAAAATTTGTATATTGGATAAACAAAAAAACAATATGACTAATGAAAAGAAATGCAATTTTCATTAAGATCCTAAAATTACATATACAAGTATGAATAAAATATACTTATATAGATACTCTGTTGGGGTCCCTTATGTAAATATATAATATTTTTTTTATATATTCCCTGAGCCGGCCACATAATTTATTTTCAAAGTGAATTACTTATATAAAATTGACTTAAATAGAATTATTTTTCATATTGCTAGTGCTAGCTATTTAATTTCATTTCTAATTAACGTAATGCATTTAAAAGGGTGCGGTTAATATGTATTAAATATAGATTTTATTTACATACTATAAAAGTGACATTTCATTGTTTACTAAATGACGTATTATAAGGTCTTTGTAAAAATTTGCAATGTTTACAATTTCGATAAATATAATTATTGTGAGAAATGGAGGAAGCCATACAAATTACATATAAAATAATAATGTTTATTAATAAAGAAAACAAAAACTCAAATGAAATTTACCTCTCTTGCATCGAAAGAAAATGAAGACAACACTTTCAAGAGTTTTTTGAATGATATAAACGTACAGAAACACTTAAAAACATAAAGATAAATTTAACCATCTAATAACAATTCAAAATTTATTATTTATTAATTTTTGTGTATATTGGCCAGTTTATATATTAAAACATTATTGATTAACTAGAACATATAAAAAGAAACTATAACACAAGATGTTAAATTCAAATGGATGAGTATTAGAAACTTTTGTGAAGCCTGCGCACGCACATCTGTTACTAAATAATTAAATGACATATTGTTAAACAGATTCAATTCCTTACAATATTACATTCTGACAATATGAAATAATTTTGGATTATGCACAGAGACCAGGGTTGTCACCTATCGAAGATAAATATTCGTGTACAATTCTCGAAAATTAAAAATAAGTCGACGACTGAAAAACTAGGAAAAATATATCTTTAGAAATGATTAAAACTGCATAACTTGTACAGGCTCAATTAACTTAGCAAGGGTCCATATGACATTTCGAATAATATCAGTGTCTCACTCTCGGTCTCATTTAAATTGCATATGTTCGAAAGAGAAAACAATATATAAAACGAAATTTCAAATGGACTCTTGCTATGTTATTTGAGCTGTAGTTAAGTAGTAGTTAAGAAGTAATTAAATATTATTTAAAAAGTACATATATTTAAAAAGTACTTAATAAAAAATATTTAAGAAAAACATTTTTGTGCCGTCGTCCACGAAAAAAATTCGATAAAGGACATATACCGTAATTCGACGAATTCCTCCATTTTTTTGGGTAGGTGACAACCCTGCCACAGACAACTCTTTGAAATACGTTGTTTTTTCTGTTAATTTTTTTTTCTATTACACACGCTCAATTTTGAATATATTTTGGATTGTGTTAGTTATTAGCAAAATATGTATTCGTTATATGTGTGGGTGCTTATGGAAACGAGCCAGTTGACTGTTGAGAGAATTCATGTAATATATGTACTTACATTGTGATATTAGATCAAAGCCATAGCTATATTAAGTAGGCCTTGCATTGAAGAAGATTTATAACATACATTTTCCTACTTTATAGTATGTATGTGTTTATGTGTGAAGCAAGCACATGCAAAAGTTCGACATCTAGTGTACTGGCCAGAGCGCATTTGACTCGGCAGACTGGCGCTACTAGAAAAGCCGAATTTGATGGTTTACTAACCACAACGATATCAAAATTGTTGCTTGCAGTGGAAGCGTGTTGGGCCCATATAACCTGTTGCAAAGCTGGATAAACTTAAGTTTTAGTACTTTAATTAGAGTAAGATAGAAAAAAATGTTGCATTTTCGTTTTTACTGCGCATCTTATCGCCGTCATGCTCCTTTGCATATTGCTTTTCTTTCCAGTGCTTTGCACAAATATCTCTTTTTTCTTTCGTGTACATGTATTTTGCTTGCATTCTCTTTCGCACAACCAGATGGGTTACGCGGTACCAGTGTTGCCAGGTTTGTCCTCGAATTTCATGTTTGAACCTAAATATCTCCTATATACACCCCCCCTCCCCTTGTGCATGTATGCATGCAGGCGTTATCGAATTATAGCTATTTAAAATTATCAATTTTTTTTATCAAAATATAAGTAATTTTATTTAAAAGGAAAAAAAAGGAGGGGCAAGTATTGTTGACATGCGCAATATCATATCTTGTATTCTATGTAGCTTGACTACTACTATTACCTTATTCAAAATTCACTTTTTAAAACACCTTACGGCAGGGTTTTTTGCAAAAAATCGAAAAAATCGAAAAAATCAACGTTTCGTGATTTATTGCGATTTTTTCGATTTTTTTGAATTTAAATCAAGATATTTTGATTTTTTCCTATTTTTCTGGAAAATCGAACGAAAAACGCATATTAAATAATGATGCT
>JAABKK020057592.1:0-10557 GCA_011634745.2 Catotricha subobsoleta
ATAACTTATCAAAAGTTTGGCACACTGCCTCATTTTTGTTGACGAGAATGTTAAGAATTTTGGTTTTTCAAAAATAATAAACAATAGTTTTAAAATTTTGCAATGCGCATTACATTCCATTTAGATTACCAAAAAACTTGCGGTGTTTGTTAACTTTTTCGATCAATCAACGACACAATTTTATTTAGACACGATTGATTATACTTAAGATAAAAAGGCTAAAACAGTTTGGTGGAGATTCAATAAATAAATGAAAAATTCCGGCACCCGGAGTCTTGATACCGCTACCGCACTTTCATAATGACTATAATTAAAATGATTCTTTGAAGATTTTGGTTTTGATTTATATCAATACAAAGTCTATCGATCTTTATATCGCTTTCCTATAGGGGGGTAGGTAAAAAAGTACAAGCTCATATTCTATAAAAAAAAAAGGAAAAAACTTGAAATTTTATATAATATATGTCACACATACAGCAATATATGTTAAAAATAGTAAACAATAAGTAAATGCACGCATAATTTTTAGTTAAATCTTTCAAAAATAAATATTATAAATGATCTCACGAGTTGAAAGATGCGGCACTTCGAAAATTCTGCATTCAGGTATACCATTCTTTGTATGCGCACAATAATTTTGTGATTGTGCCAAAAAAGATATTTGTGTAGTAAACACGTGTGGCCGACTGCCAACAAATATTTCTATTTAGTGAAAGTGGTGACATTCTAATTTCATATTCATTGAATTATTTTCCTAATTTTCATTCATAAAATAAATGCAAAAATATTTGGTTTATATTTTGATATTTATATAATTTGTCTATTTTTCATGATCTTTAAAATAAATGTCAGAATTAATGGGTATCAAGATCAAATTGAAGTTATATATATGATATTTTAAATATGCGGAAAATGAATGAATAGAATTTAAACAATAGCTAAATGATTGACCGCATTTTATTTATTTTGATAAAAGAATTTGTCTATTTTATTAAAAATTGGATTAAATCAAGTTTTTTTTTTGATTTTAATCAAAATTTCGTCATTATTAAAATAAATTAAAATTTTCAATAAAAATTTTTTTTATAGCAAACACTAATTAACATTAATTAATTTCAAAAATGAAAATGATATTGATTTGAATCGTGATTTTTTTTGAAGGATATTAACTGGTTTTTCATAATTTCATAAAAGAATTAAGTCCATCTTCGTATAATTGTATGTAAGATCTTTGTTCCACTTTTTTTTCCCAACACAATAATATCCTGTTAAAACCCCGCTAATTCGTTAAACTATATACTAGATTTTAGTGCGTCTGTGACGCCAGCCTGACAATATTGTCAGGCTGTATATTGGATAAATTGAGTGTTTAGAGGATGTGGTGGGTATCCAAAAAGAAATGTCAGGCTAAGTCAGGCTGCCTCCTTTTAGGAGAAAATATGGTCAGGTTGGAGAACATGTGACGCCAGCCTGACAATATTTAATTTTTAAATTACAGCCCCATATCCTTGTCAGGCTGTTCATTGGGGTATTGCAGGGTTTATTGAAAACGTTGGCCAACCTAACAATATTGTCAGGCTATGTCTGGTAGCCTTCATTTGGGAAAAGGCTGGAGAAAATGAGACGCTAGCCTGACATTTTTTTTATTTTGACAGGCTGGTGAATATGTGACGCCAGCCTGAAAATATATTCATTTAGACTGCTTTCATTAGACTGCTTACTTGTGAAACTCTGAAAATTCTCTAATACAGAAATTTAATTCTTTTTTTTAGAACGAGTCCACATTAGTTTTGACACTATTTCTCCTGAATTTCAAATAAAAAAACATATGAAATAATATAAAATAGGTAACTATATTTCGTCATCATTTAACTAATAATATATATTTATTTCAAGTGAGGTCAAGGAACGTACAACCGTAATTAAATATATCTTTTAAACTATATAATTATATATATTCTTATTATAGATTTGTTGTTTTTTTTTCTCCCTTCTCTGTATCAATATAGTTACATGAAACATTACATTTTTATCACAGATTGTCGTTTATGTTTTATTGTTGTTGTTGCAGTGACGCAAAGGAAATGAAGAAAATGGGCCATATCACAATATCATTGTACAAATAAATGTACTTACTGTACTGTATACTGATGTACTTATACTTGTACTCATCACAAGTACAATTATAAAATGGAATAGATTTCAAACTGTATAATACATTAATTTTGATAAAGCCAACTTAGTTCAATTGTATATAAATAACTATACTATTTAGTTTGTATATATTTTAACAGACACAAGTGTTATAATAATCTATTAATTAGAATTTGTTTTTTTTTTTGTGTTTGTTTGTTTGCTTGTTTGCTTGTTTATTTTTTCTATTTTGTAAGCTATATTCATTCATGCCCATTCATTAATGCTCATTCGTTCACTTTTATAACAATTTTGCGATAATCGAGTAAACAGAGGAGACATGTAAAATTATAATTGCTAATTTTAACTTGTAATGAAATAGTTTTGAATGAAATTTTCAATTAAATATGGATCATAATTATATTAATTAATTAATAAGCTTAACTTAATTTTCATAAAATCCTAATAATTTTCTGATCGCATAATATAAAAATCTCTAAGGCCTACATTTCGTACATGCAAAGTTTTTTTTTTGTATCTGTGATGGTTTCGGAGCTGTAAGCATTTAAAAATGCTTTGTCACGTTACAAAACTTACGAACTGACTTTGGAGGTCTGAAATGCTTATAGCTCCGAAACCATCAGAGATACAAAAAAAAAATTGTGCGCACGAAATGTAGGTCTTTGGGATCTTCATATTGTGCGATCAGAAAATTATTAGGATTTTATGAGTTTTTTCCAAGATATTGACCAAAATATGCGTGTGAGTGCAACGTGACAGATCCGGAGCCTTGACCATATGCTTAACTGGCATAACATATTTTATTTTTACATTCGCAATAAAAAAATTTCTGTGTTCTATCATTAATTCAAGTTTGCAATGAATGTATTTTGGAGATTATGTCATCGAGCAAGGAAATATAATGAAATGACGATAAAAATAGCTATAAGAAAACTATGAAGTTTAATCGTTTATAAAAAATATAAATAAAATCTTAAAATATATATATATAGAATGAACATTTTAAAACTTTGTAAATATCAAAACATTCGATGGTGATGCGAGTCATTGGTGTGAAAAAGTTAATATATTTCCCTTATAAATGCTATTATTATTAAATAATTTTAATTAATTCAAGCAAAACTATTTGAGTTTTTTATTATTGTACGAAGTCTAATACCGAAGGGGTAGGACACTACTTGGAGTCAGTGGCAACAAATTTTGTAGTCATTTGGAATCTTTTGGTATTTATGGTTTACTCTGTATCCTAGCCCTCGTTTTATACTTTGGAAGCACTAGAGATATAGTGATGATTTCAATGCAATGAGGTATTTCACTTTTTCTAACACCCACTTTTTTGTATTCAAAATATTCTAGTAGCAAATACAAACAATTCTATGTAATTAATATTACTAATTACTCTTAATTACCCATTGAAATATAAGTTTTTAAAACACCCTCGGTAAAGAACGAAGTTTTGGAAGAAAATATCCCTTTTCTCATCATAGAAACAACCATTTTTTGACATTTGCATGAAATCCGAAATAAAACGACACATTTTTGCATTTCTTAAATCAAAATTTCTTAATGAAAAATGCATCTGATCAAAAAATTAATATTCAATTCGTGCCTAGAATTGCATAAAGTTTGTATTTATGTTATAAAAAGAACATCAATTATTTTGTAGCGAAATACCTCATTTCAATCAATCAGTATACGAGTCTAACGTTTGAGTTATTTAATAATTTTTTGGTGTTTTCCTATTTTAAAATTTAAAAATAAAATTTGAAACAAATAAATTATATATGGTTACAAACAAAGTCATTAATATTTCATATCAATGACGGGATGTCAATCAAAGTTTCCAACTATATTGATTTAAATTATGTCCAATTAAATAATAACCAGTGCAAAATATATCTGGTACTTTAATTACCCTCCTAACGTTGGAAAAAGTCATGATTCTTATTGTGTTCTTACGATTTTTGTTTTGATTAACAAAATGTACTTAACTTTGTTTCTATTTTAGCAATTGAGGTGCGTGTAAAAGAAAATATAAAAAGTAAAATTGAGAAAACCGACTAAAAAACATTAATCAAATAATCCGAACGAAATGAACATAATTAATAAACAAAATATATTATATTAAATCGAATTGATTAAATCAGCTCTGAAATTCGTCCCAATTTGGGACCCAACTTTAGATAAACGAGATTTCAAATTATAAAATCTGCAACACTTATGAAATGAATTTTTTTAAACAAATTCCTTTACTTATTATATTGCAGTGAAATAAAATTATTGATGCTGTAGAAAATCTAAAGATACATTAAAATGAAAGATAATAAAATAAACTTATCAAATAATTCTTTCACTTCTCATTAACAACATACACGATACACATATGATATAGTGGCGAGATAGTTCCCGGAATTAAGAAAGTAATAACATAATATTCATTCAAACATATATTTTTTTTTCTTTTTATGTTTATACATTCATTACTCCTGACTTAAGTATAAGAAAAAAAAAAAATTATCCATACGGAAACAGAAACGCAAGAGAACATTAAGTATTTACCATAAAATATATTCTTTTGAACAATCGGCAATCGGCATATGCTATCAGTCATATATATTCAGAGCATATGTGAATTGTTTAGTATAATTGTATTTAATAAACTAAGCATCAAAATCAACCCATCAAACAGAATAATATTAATATATACCTACATAAAATTATTCTGTGTGTGCGCCATATAAAAATTCTTTCATTTCATTTCATTTCATTTCATTTTCTGTTTATATTTATAATAAATAAATATATGATTTTAAGAGCTTTTTGTATATATATATTGTTTTTTGCGGACTCTGGATTTGTCTGTATTTATGCTTCACTTTGAAAATATATAAAATAAAAAAAAAAGTTAAGTATTTTAAACGAAAATTCAATGAACTGCACTGGCTAAATGCTAATTGTATATAAAATGAAATACAAATAACATTACATCATGACTGAATAACAATCGCACATACATATATATATATAATCATAAGGCAATTTAAAAACATAATTTTTATTAATAGATCAATATGCAGAATATATTCTCACTTGCAATTTTCTGCTGATTTTTCTTTTCCTTTAATACCGCATAGTTTTTAAAATTTTCGTATCTTAAATAGACATTGAAACATTAAATTCAATGTAAAGTCATTATAAATATATGAGCTGCAGAACATATTAAATTCAAAATACCAACCCAGATTATGACACAATTTTCTACATATATACTAAAAAATTATTCAAAATCTGTATTATTATTTCATAGAATTTCATAGTTTTTGGTTTTTTTTGTTTTGTTTTTCTTTACAATTTTATAATGCTGCGTTTTAAATTGCACATGTTTGCATTTAACGCGGTAATAAAGAAATTGAATAATATGTTCAAAAATATTTTTACCATATGTTTCAAGTGAAATTTGATGGCCTATATATTTTAAGAAAAGACCTTTATGCCTTTTCTTTAATTCTTATTTAGAGGAGAAGACAAATACTTGTATCGTGTTTATTCATTCGGTTAAATAATTATATGTTGATTCCAAAAACTTTTGTAAAAGCATTTAGTATTTGAGTTTATGATAAATATTATATGTGATAAAGTTATACGGCGTTGCGGCTTTTCTGATTTTTTGACTCAACGATCTTACTTTATTTCGGGAGTGAACCGTCGAGATGATATTATATTAATGCAATGGAGGCGAATCATGAACGGTGTCGAGAGTCATTTGACGTTGAGGAGTCAACACACTGAATCATGAAACTAATCGATGTGTCGAATGCTCGATGTAATATATAGCGTCGAGGAAGTTGTTGTCAAGTGGTGGATGTTTTTAACAATTTTCGTCGAGCAAAATGAACAAATTTTCATAATGGTATGTGTCGCCGGCAAACTGGGTGTCGGCCAATTCCACAGTATTTTACACGACACTGTTCATGATTAGCCACCGTGCTCACTAAGAATAAAAATAAGCATGAAATTTAGTATAGCAACTATAGAAAACGTAAATTATTAGCGTTAATGCTCGTGCCGAGAGTCATTCTTTAGAGAATATCTTAAATTCGTTCCAAAACTACCATTTGAATCTAGCAAATTAAATAAATGGAGCAACCGAATCACCAACACATATGTAGATTCAAAATGTTTGAATTAACGCTAATTTTCTCATTTAGGACAGTTAAATTATTATCGCATTGACTATACTTAAATATCCTATTTCATTATAATATATTTACTTTTGATCATTCTTTGTAGTCTCAGTTCAGTCAGCTGCGCAGACATGATGGTAGATTTAAAAAAAAGGAATTTTCAATATTATTATATAGTGATTATTTCTTCTTCTCGCTATTTACTAATACCAATACATCAACCTGTATCATGCATTGGTTCCTTTCCATCGAAACCAGTTTTAACAAATTTTATATATATATTTATGTGAAAAGAATAGATTTAGAAATTGGCTCGATTTTATGCTATATTATAAATAAATGCAAAGAGACGATAAAAAAAAATGACGAAAAAATACAAATCAAAAATAGATCAAACAAAACTAAGCAAAAGTTACTCGTATATTGTTTTGTTATAAGATTTTTATTTTTTTTTTTTTTTTTAAATCTACGATATCAAAATGTTTTTCAATTGATTTTTGAATAATGTGAGTAATTTTGTACAGAAATAAAATTTTCACAACTTTCAATTTTTCTGTTGATTATTTTAGCTAATCTACAAGAAACTCTTCTTTTTTTTTTCTGCTAAATATAAATATTTATATAATATTCGTTTTAAAAATATTGCAAAGAAATCTGAATGAAATGCGAAGTGAATAAAATTAAATGTTTTAAATTGAGATAAGTACTGCGACTATATATTAAAACATTATAATATCAAATAATTTCAGTACAGTTTTAACTGATTAAAATTTAAAAAAAAAAAAAAATTAAAAAAAACGGCAATACACACAAAAACTTTGTACCATTAACTGGAACGTTTTTTTTTTTCCTTATAATAATAAAAAATAACATTTTGTTTTATCTCTCTTTTTGACATATTAAAAATCTTATGAACAAAGATGTGATTATCTTCTCTTTATTTTATTTTCGCTTGGGCTTGATTTATACTGTGGTGGGCTCTACCACATTCAGCCAACATATATTTCACATTCGCGCACATAATTTATATTTGCGCGATCAAAAAAAAAAAGAGTTTTTATACACTTTTTGGTTAAATGCAATTATATTTACGCGCAAATATTATGGCAATTAATCGCCTCTTGTACATTTTTGTTTAGGTTTTGTTTTTTCGTTTTTAATTCGATTTCGACATAATGTTATTTATTATAATATTAATAACATATATATTTTGGTCTTTCATTAAAATAACCGGCTGTAGAATTACAAAATTTAATATTTATACTTACATATGGGAATGGGCAAATAAAATCATATGTTATGCGGTTATCATTATTTGCATAAGACAAAAATAAGAACATCCGATTCTCTTACATTTGCATAAGAGAAATAACGAAAATCCGATTATGTTTGTGAACCCGCTATTTATGTTCTATCTAATGCAATTTCAATCATACCTCTATCAACGTTTTTCAAAGATTGAGTCCACGAATTCAATTTTACATGGAATGGAATGATAAAACTTTCATAAACTGGTGAAATTTAATTCCAAATTATAATTATTTATGTAATAATCAAGTGTTTCACGTGTTCAGTTAATAACATTTATAACATTACTCGTATATATAGCGACTCGTGTAAAAAAATAGTAAGTATTTAACGAATTTTGATTACATACATAATAAGTACTTATAAGGAATTATATTTTTCACGCGGTTTTCTGCAAGACTATATAATTAGAAATTTGAGCCGACTCCAAGATTTGATAAAATCGAAACAAATGGACATCTAGAATAGATAGTCCGTAGATGGAACGTCCAAATTACTGATATTCTTAAATATGAGAATTTAATAATTCCAGATTACCCAAAGTCATCTCTCTCTATTTCTTGCGATATAAAGGTTATGCAGAATGCAGTGCAGCTTAACTAAAATTTCCGCGAAAATTGCCCTAAACATCCTCCAAAACAAAAACAAAAACACACAATAAATAAATAAAGAGTTCTACGGTGAATGAAATTGGTTATTCTTCATGTATTCTTCATGTATTCTCCATATATTCTCCATGTATTTCACTAGGTAAATTAATCTTTCTATGGAGTTTTCTGTTTGTTTTTATTATATTATTATGTATCATATATTCTAATAGTGGTAATGACTCTCGCTAAAACTATATATGTATTATTGTTTCATATTTTTGAGAGCAAAGTATTATAAAAAAAAACTAAAATACCGTAAGAATATTTAACAATATATATTTTATATCATCAATAAACTTCCTTTCAAATGCATATTTATTTCATTTTTATCTTAAAATTATAAAGATACCGTTATATCGGTTACTATAAGAACAAGAACAATGTCTTTTGAATAACCAGCCGCATTAAAAACATTATAAATATAATATAGAATTCAATAAACTTATACCTTTATATTCTTACACTGTATACTTTATATATACATATTAGGGTGGTCCAAAAATTTTTGAAACCATTTTAAATATAAACTCTACTAATTATGAAACCGTTTCGAAACCTTTTTTGTTTCAGAAACGGTTTCAGAAACGGTTTCAGAAACGGTTTCAGAAACGGTTTCAGAAACGGTTTCAGAAACGGTTTCAGAAACTGTTTATGAAACGGTTTCAAAAGGGTTTCAAAAAAGTTTGGACCACCCTAATATATATATATATATCAATAAATGAACATATATAGGCTATAGGTATTTTGTGCATAGTATGTTTGCATTGATAATACAGAAAATAACAATTTGTTATTGAAAAGAACACAATCGCGTTCTTCTACGTTTCATATCCGACTTAAAATTACACACTGAAACTCGATGACTAAAATTTATATTAAGAGTTTAACTAATTATATAGAAACGTACCGTCAGGAATTACAGAATAATGTTCAGAAATTGCATAAGCTACACATTTTTCTTTAAAGTAAGAAATAAGACATATACCTTTTATCTGAAGATGATAATGCCTGAACAGAGTTCTTCTATATGAGATAACCGCTTTATATAAGAACATAATTTTCAATACACTTTCTTCTTTTCGCTTTATGACCTTCACTCGACCTATTTCAATATAGGTGCGTATTATTTAATAACATAATATAACTTCTTTCTGAATATTGTCGCATTAATAAATTATGTAAAGGTACGCATATTTAAAAAAAAAAAAATATTTCATTTATGTTATTTAGTGCGTCTTTTTGAAGATAATAATATTATATAAAGCGACAAAATTCACACCACCAAAGTGGGTTATAAACTAGCAAGAAGATACTATTAACAATATGATATTAAATGTTCTCCGCTAATATGCATTTGGTTGTTTCAATCTAATAATTTTTACAAGGCGAAGTCTTAGGATATAGAATTTGAAAGAATGGAAATTCAATATAAAATGCAGAAAAATACGAACACCTAATAAATATCGATAACAGTCAATAATACAATGAAAATGTTTATATATATAGTACGTGAGAAATGAAGCTATAATCAGATCAATGATTCTTATATCTAGAATTTTTTTTTTTTTTGTGTATAGGAAACAAAATTTGTCAATGGCTATTATTACATTATGAATTTTTATTATTCATGTTATGTAAAATGTTTCTATTTTTGGATTAAAATGAGTGACAAATGGATGGTGTTTTTATTTTGATATTATTAAATATGAAATGTTTCGGTATACTTCCGAATTTATAGATTAAGTCAGTCTCTTTTTACAATTCAAAACTACACCTCTAGAATAAAGAACAAAAGACCAAATAATGGGTTCAATCATAGATGCACACGCTTCTGATTTCATGGAGGGATACATTTGAAAAATTAAGATAGGGTATTTTTTTTTCCATCGACGATTGCAAAACGACCTCAAAAAAAAAATTAAAAAAACAAAAAACGGTCTACAACTTTCAACAACCATCGACGATTGCAAAACGGCCTCAAAATAAAATTGCGAGCAAAAAAAAAACGGTCTCCAGTCAAATACCGCAGAAAAAATAGCTGTGAGTGCAAATCATATTTTGGAAAAGTTAAAAAAAAAAACTATTTTTTCCAAATTCTTCCAAAACACCGCAAAAAACCGCGCTGAGTGCAAATCGTATTTTGAAAATTGAGATAGGGTAACTCTGAGATCAAAGTAGGGTAAATTTTCCAAACCTAAAAAAGATACTATTTTGTTCAAAATCGAGGTAGGGTAGTTCTCAGAAACTTAAAAAACATACTA
>JAABKK020057593.1:0-10556 GCA_011634745.2 Catotricha subobsoleta
AGTTAGAAAGAGAAAAAATATAGAAAATGAAGCGCAGAAGCCGCCATGTTTGTCACGGTATAACAGACGACCTATAAACATCAAATATCTAATACTCAATACGTATAAATACCGCGAACTCAGAATTTCAATTTTTAGTGTGTACCAACGTGACCCATCTAAAAATCAAATGACTATACTCTGTCTCTAATATACTCTTATGTATATGAATCTTTGATCAAAATGTTTTATATGGCAATTTTGAACTTCATTTTGAGTAAATTTTCCAACACTGCGATCATATACATACTGCTTCTGGGGATATTTAGGTTTTACGCCGCATTAACGCTGTCAAATTATTGTGGAATTTTTTTTTTCTAAGTTACGGTGTTTAAAATAATATAAATATATTATTGTAGTAATATCAATGCAGTCAAAAATTTATTACATAAATAGTAATTAATTTAAAATCAATATGTACAAATGTTCAACAAACATAATCAAGTTTCCAAAAAGTGTATTCTTTTTGCAAAATCGTATGATGAGAATTGATAAAAAGTTCAGCGTTAACGATTTAGAAGATGAGGAACATAGAAAACCTCATCCACTTGCAGATATTGAGACTCGTATAAGATCATCAATAGAAAGATTGAAATGGCGAACGCCATATGCAAAGAATCCTAGCGAATGGTACACTAAGTTTAAACTATTTGCTCCAGAAAGAACAAATGTTGCATTACTGGAACGTCTATCACGACCTATTGATTTTACAATAAAGGCTTTTAAGGAAAAGCGAAAACAAAGAATGATGGATCTTGAAATACTTATGCAGATTTTCATAGTTGAGCGTCATGAAATATTAGGTAATGATTTAGCAGCTGCTCATTTTATTGTGCATAGAGGTGGTTCGGTTAGGTAAGATATATTTTCACATTAGAAGTATTTTCAAAAAATTAAATTAATTTAAAAATAATTTTTATTAAATTAGATTCACAAAATCTAAGGAATGGATTAAAAATAATGCCAATGATGATTATGAATTACCAACAACACATGATCCAGAATGGTTAATTGATGCAATCCGTTGTGATAATATGAAATTGTACTATGAAGGTTTAGAAAATATTCGTCGCTTGAAGCACTTAAAATTCCTTTCATTTCACAATGTAAAATTATTTGACGATTGGGGTTTGGATCGTGTAGCGGGAAATGAATTTGATAATCTAGAAGTTTTAGATGTGTCAGGGACAAACATTACAGCAAATGGATTGGTGGCATTAGTAAGAATACCATCGCTAAAATTATTAATATTGGACAAAATAGATCGATCTGTCGAATTTGAATTATCATTATTAATGTTAGAGGAAGATATGCCAAATTTAAAAATTAGCGACACATCTGAAATTCATGATAAAGAAAAATAAATATTTATTGGATATGGTTCATTGGCAGGAAAAAAAAATGCCGCGATCAAAAGATCAATTTAGAATGTTTATATTTTTTTCTTCCAAAAACTGAATTAAAGAAATTATAAGAAAAACAAGCACTTGCTTTTTCATTTAAAAAAAAAAAAAGTTAATTATTCCACCTACCTTAGATATATTCATAGTCTACTAATTCATACTCGTTATATTATTCTTAATTTATTAAATTTAATACATTTTCTTAGCACGAAAATGTTCTGGATATCAAAATGACCTTGCAAGAGATTTAAAATTGCTAAAGTTCAATTTTTGTATACTTACCTTGTCATTGCGAAATTAAATTGCTTTTTAGTTTAATATGTATTTGTAACAAGGATGTTGGAAATGAATTAACAAATCAACGTCATATTTCAACCACCCTGAGATCATTTTTTTATTATAAATTAATTTAATCATTCACTTGGCCTCCCATGATTTGCTTTTGTTCTTAGTCTATAATATGTATATTGTATAAGTTTTAGTTTTACTGATATGACTGATTATACAACAGGTTGTAAGTTGTAACGGAAAAAATCAATAATACCACTGACTGCCAAATCAATTACAGTGAACAAGCGCAACAAGTTGACTATGGATGAGTATTTTAGTGATTATTGTGTGGGTCATATATCATATAGGTATCTACCCACATTCAATTAATTATATACTTCACTAAATATTCTTCAAACCAACCTTAGATAAATGTTCGTAATAAATAGAATGCATATTAAATGTTTAAGAGCGCATGTTCGGTATTAAACATATGTTCGATATCACAGCATAAAAACAGAATAGAAAATTATAAAGAAAATTTTCGTTTGAGGACCAAAACATTTTCATTTTATAATCGAACAAGAATTACATCTATTATAAAACTGGAGGTAATTTTAATTATTATCTAACATATTAGTGTATAGAAATAAAATGAAAATACATATTTCATTTAAATGTAATAATTTCTTTTTTTTCTTATTTCTATCGGCAAGTTTTTCATATTTTTTGTAACCATATGCTTTCAACAAATTTTCTAAATCAATTTAATAAATGTAAACAATACAAACTAACTAATATTGAAATAGTTTTCTTAAGTGCAGGGTGTATTTCTGAAATTTTTTAACACAATTAAAATAATATCAGCAATATCATGCCCGGCACAAGACGTGTTATCCTTCGGCACGTTATGTCCGATGTTTGTTTAAAAATGGGAAGGACCAAAAAACTTCCAAATGATATAATGGAAACACCATTAAATCGATGTTTAAATACATTTGATATAACGATGTTGGGTAAGTTTTGATAACACTTGAATGACAATGTAGAATATAAAAGACCACTAACATAGAAGAGAATTTATAAATCTCTGGACAAGCTTAATATAAAAAAAAAATGTGGAAAGTATTTTCTTTTATACGATGCTGTCCGCACAGGATATTTGTAAGTTCTCTGCCTACGGCCGGGTTACTAGCTTAATTATTATTATTTCTTTAATTACATATTCAATGATCAAAAGGTATTGGTCATATGGTCGGTGCTGGTATATATGTTTTAACTGGGTATGTATTTAAACTTAATACCTTTGAAAAAAAAACTTTATAAATTAAACAAATTATTTTAATATTAATTACAGAACGGTAGCTAGAGATATAGCTGGTCCTGGAATTGTGCTTAGTTTTATATTAGCTGGTATTGTTTCGGGATTAGCTGCATTATGTAAAGAACTTATTAATTTCTAAATATTTCATATGATAACTTTTATTATTACTTATCATTTTCGTTTTTCAATTTTTAAATGAATAGGCTATGCAGAATTCGGCACCAGAGTGCCAAAGGCTGGTTCCGCTTACATTTATACATATGTATCAATTGGTGAATTTTGGGCATTTGTCATTGGATGGAACATCATTTTGGAACATATGTTAGGCGGTAATTTTGAATTTTTAGCAGAAATAAAATTCAAATTACCTAATAAATGATCGATATTTTAGCTGCTTCTGTAGCACGTGCCTGGAGTGGATATGTGGATTCAATGTTAAATGGTTATATTGCAAATACAACAATTTCAATAACAGGCGAATTACATGAACAACTCCTAGCAAAATATCCAGATTTTTTAGCATTTCTCGTGTGCATTTGTTATACATTGGCGCTTGGAACTGGTGTTAAAACCACAGCTGTATTGAATGGAATTTTAACTATGGTCAATATTGGTGTTGTGTTATTAGTTATTTGTGTTGGATTTTGGTATGCAAATCCAAAAAATTGGATGTCTGCTGAGGGTAATAATTTTTTGCCATACGGCATTGGGGGCGTTGTAGCTGGGGCTGCCTCTTGTTTTTATGCATTTGTTGGTTTTGATAGTATTGCAACGTCTAGTGAAGAAGCACGAAATCCAAGTACATCGATTCCATTAGCCACGATTCTTTCATTGTTCGTCGTCACAATTGCATATGTGTTGGTGAGCTCTGCCTTAACACTCATGATTCCATGGAATGAAATTAATCCAGCAGCTGCACTGCCAGATGCATTTGAAAAATTACGTAAGGTTTATTACCAAAAAAAAAAAAAAAAACACAATTTACTTATTAATAATTTCTAATATCTCTCTGAAATTATTCGTTTAGATATTGTTAAAAGTCTGGTATCAATTTATGAATGAAAATCTTTATATCAAATTTATTTAAAAGAGTATAAGTATATTAAATCTATTGATGTTGTGAAACATAAAAATAAAAATTAAAAATTAAAAAAATTGAAAAAAATTATTGAAATATTTTTTTACTCGTTTATAATTAATAATTATTCAAAATATCTGTGCACACGTTCAAAAATAATGGCCCTCCAAACGGAAAATATATATTCGTGTATGTATCTTCTAGTCTGTTTGGAATAAAACGTGAAATTTGTATGAAAATATTTGGTGATTTTTTCAATTTTTATGTTTAAATTCATTTATTTTTTTTATCAAAACGCAAGCCGAGGGGTTAATAATACCGTGTATTCCTAGAACCAAATGTGCTGTATTACACGTGTATTATTATTATGTATTATTATGTATTACCATGAATTACCATGTATTACTCGTGATTACCGTGTATTACTCATGTACTACCGAGCATACATGCACAATGGGGGGTAGGGGGGATTGTTACCCCCCTGAGATTTGAAAAAAATCTTACCCTCTGTCGATTTTGCCAAAAATTGTATCTTTTTTCAGGTTTTGAACAGAAAATAGTATGTTTTTTAAGTTTCTGAGAACTACCCTACTTCGATTTTGATCAAAATAGTATCTTTTTTAGGTTTGGAAAAAGTACCCTACTTTGATTTCTGAATTACCCTATGTCGAATAGTATCTTTTTTCACTTTTCCAAAATACGATTTGCAATCACCGCGGTTTGTTGGAAAAATAGTATCTTTTTTCACTTTTTCAAAATACGATTTGCACTCACCGCGGTTTTTTCCGCGGTATTTGATGAGGACTGAAGACCGTTTTTTTTTTTTGCTTGTGACTTTATTTTGAGGTTGGCCGTTTTGCAATCGTCGATGGTTCTTGAAAGTTGAAAACCGTTTTTTTTGCTCGTAATTTTTGTCGATGACAAAAAAAAAATACCCTATCTTAATTTTTCAAATGTACCCCTCCCTGAAATCAGAAGCGTATGCTACCGAGTGTATTACCGTGTATTACGCGTGTATTACCTCGTGTATTACTCAAAATTTTGGAAACCTAATAAAAAAGTACTAAATCGATTTTCAAAATATTTGTTTTAAAATCGGCGATCATTTTCAGTAATTTTTTGTTAACACTGAACTAAAATTTGACCAATTGCCAAAATAGGCACTTCTATGTTTCTTACTCTTTCTACGCGTTCTAGGTTCAGCAATATTTCAGCCAATCATATTCGCACGAACTTACAATTCTTAATGATTCTTCACTTTCATTGATCAAAGGAGTATTTTTTAAATACAATACAGTCTTACCGTCATCAGCGTCATCCATTGAACGGATCTTTTCGATATCAGGCAATAATATATTAAGCAAAAATCGTTGTCGCTTGAAAGATGACATAAGAAAAACAAACCTCATCGTAATTTTATTATTAAAAAAAAAAACATGTACTTACTTGCTTGTACTTTGGTACTTATTTGGAATTATTTAATTTTATCCCAAATGAAAAAAAAAATGAAATATTAAAGAAAGAACATAATAAAGAAAAAAAAAAAAAAAAATTCACCAACCTAATTTGACATTTATATGGAAATCGCAATAGAATTCAAATTCCGTTTATTCAGTTGAGTATTACGGAGGAATTGAACCGTTGTGTTGTGTTATTTCAGTGTTGACTGTTGACAAAAATAAAGAAAAAAAAAACGATGGAAAAACATCGTCGTTCGCATCATCGGACTTTATTCGGATGCGATTCTTGTATTCAATATAATATTTTTGTTTGATGTGTTTAGTTGAGTTCGTGATTTCGATATGAACGAGTGGAATGGTTCGTTTGTGGTATTACGATATTTACATAAATAATAAAATGTTTATAAAATTCTTAAGAATTTACCCAAACTATCCGAAATAAGGTAAAATAAAGTAAATCAATAAGAGAAGTAAATAAATAATATAATACGATTTGAATGAAAAGCTATAAATTTTGTGTTTTTGATATTTATTTTTTTCGTTACCATAACGATTTCGTGTAATTTTATTAGTGCTGAGTGTTCAACCTGTTGCACTAAATACTGCATTGCTGGCTTTGCACAAACCGATACAAAATTATTGTTCTTAGATTTTTTTTGTGTTGTTTTGTTTGTTAAATGCTAATTTGCTATTTACAAACCAATAAACCATGCAAGGCAAATGCAGGTATAAAATATTGATAAAAATTATTTAGAATAAAAGAAAATATATTTAAGAACAACGTAAGCCCACAATAATTAATGCATAATTTTTCGATTATTTTATTTTTATTTTTCTAAATTAATTTATTGTGCTGAATGACGTAGGAAATATCGTGTATTAGTGAAATATTTAATCACCGATAAATTTAATGCAAACTATTTTCAATTGAAACACCAGCAATTAATTCTGTTAAATGCATTTTGTTTTTGCAATACTTCACATTTTTTTTTTAAATATTCTTTGTTGATCACTACAACTATCAAATAAATGAGACGTATCGGTCATGCACAAAATAATTTATTTTATGAATCACATTTTTCTGTTTCGCATATTCAGTTGATTCTCGTGGCATTAAAAAAATCAAGTTTATAATTTGTTTTGTTTTTTTTTTGTTTTTTTGTTATTGTTTGTGCTTAAGTGATTTTGTGATAATTAAAACGTGAAAATTAATATAAAAATTCTATGAAAATAACAAATTTGTGGTATTGGGTAGCTACCACACTAATAGTGCCTATATTGCGAACCAATTTCCACAAGCTATTTTACATCGAAATTGTTTAAAATTTATATACAAAGTGTTACCGATCAAAACAAAAATTTAAAAATGGGATTAACAACGTCACGAGAGCCACCACCTCAAGAAGAACTTGCATCTGTATTAACAACAACACCATCACCATCAAATGGCATTACACATAATTGGAAACATCAACAACAAAACCATCATGTACGACAGGCTAGCGTTCGTAGTCGTGCATCACAACCAATGCCCGATCATAACGAATTGGATAAGCGTTTTGCAAGAGTTTTGGTATGTTTTCATTTTATATATTTTTCTTTTTAAATTTCTTTATATGTAGATCTAAAATATCATATAAACCCACTAGTTAATACTCAAATTTATGAATCATAATTTTTCTTTAGTTGAAAACACTACAGTTCCCATAATTCCATACAATTTTTAATTTCTTATTCACTTTATTACACTGAAGTAAAGATGACTTATTTTCGTAGAAATACAAAAAATATAAATCGATAAAATTTTAATATTTGAAAAATTTGATATGAAAAGAATATCAATTTAAATTTGGCGAATAGATCAAAAAAAGAAAAAAAAATATGAAAACTGGATAGGATAATAAAGTAAGAATAAACTAAAGCAGCTGCTATTAGCAAAACATTTTCAAATTATAATGTAGGTATTTACAGTCATTATTTTTATAATTTTTAAAAATCAATGAAAATTGTTTAAAAAAACATTTATGTATTAAGATATTGGTTGCTAGCGAGCAAATCTACTCAGTTCTTATTATTATTTTTTTTTATGCTAGCAATATAACCTTATTTTCGGGTGATGAGATATTGTAATTGTTCACATGAACATTTATAGTTTGGCGTTAAACATTCCTTTTTTTCACAACTTTAAAAAAAAAGTATAAGATTTACGTAATCTTTTGGTAAAGAAAGAAAAGTGAATAACATGTACCCTAGCGGGGCAACACATCAACTTAATGAAGGCCATTAGAAGTCTTCTGAAGTCTTTTAACTAGGAGAAAGTTAAAGAACTTTTTTTATGTCATACAATTAAAAATCAGCTTAAATAACATAAAAAATTTATGTCATACAGTCACTCTCTAAAGATTTTGCTGATCTGGTCAAATAAAGAATAAAATTTATATTATTTGTGTGTCCAATAAGAACATACTTACATATGCTATGTAATTATGTCTACGATTTCCACCACGTTTAAGTTTTTTTTTTCTTTAGTGAACATGCATTCGAACTTTTACAAATATGTAATCCATTGAGTAAAACCAAGCGCTTTAACTATATCGTTACCCATTGTGAAAAACCACCGATCTACAATTTTTATCGAAATTGGGATAACTCGATGCCATTTCTGGAGGGCTTTCGATAACTATACAATTTTGTTATTTATTGTAATGTAATGTATTGTTGTTATACATTACCATACTTACAATCTTTACAAATTGCTACACTTTCTTGATATTCCTGATAGCGCTCGGTTTGCAAAAAAAAATATATGCAAATTGTTACACTTTATATTATTTTTGGACTTTTCGAATGATTTATTTATTTTTTTCTGACATAAATCAATAGGTATGTTTCCGAGCTCTTTTAATGTTACAAAAATTGTAGAAATTGTATGATTGCACAGGTTCGAATTATTTTTATTTTCATTTGGTAACATTCTTAACAACAATGAAGTAGTATTTGTACCCAATCAATTGACAGCTTTTTTTTTATTTTTTGTCATCTTATTACCTTGTAATATATGAAATCACAATAAACTTAAAAAAATCATTATAAAATCAATTTTGATTTATATGAAAGAAAAAAATCGTAATTTTTTTCATTCCTTGATTGCAATTCATGTCTATTCAAATAAAACAAGTCAAAAAAATTTAGCATAATTGGATTCACATGAATTAAGAGTCAAGTGCTTATAATGACGTACCATGGTCAAAAAAAAAAAACTTCTTAAAGCGTTTGATTTATTTAATTAAAATTAATTGTTTGATTTAATTATTTATTTTTATTTAATAATATACAATTTTTAAGCGATTTTCGATTAATTTATCTTTCTATTAATTTCTTCCTGTTACGATTTCTCTTATATTACATATTTAATTTTTGAACAAAAATAAAAAAAAAGTTATTATTTCACGTTTGAATTTATAAATTGATTTGAACAAAAACACCATTATATTTTTAAATTTATAGTCGAATGTTATTAAGACCTTTTATTTTTAAAGTAACTACATTTAATTATAAAAAATCGGTTTTACATTGGTGGCTCTTGGGTGACCAAAAAAAAAAAACTAATAAACTATTAAAAATCATGAAAATGACCACATGTTTATCCATTCCATATCCATACAACGACCGACGATACAAATGTTATTCTGCTATATTTTCTCACTATTATTAATTTAGTTAATTTAGTTTAAATTTTATTAAACTTGGTGCAGAAACAGTATACATGAAAAATATATGAGTCGTGTTATCGACCTTTGGTAAATCCAATAAGATATATATCATTTTTCTACAAAAAAGAAGAAAAATTAGTTTGGTGCAAGAAAATACTGAATTCATCGTAAACCCCAAGATAACACAACACTATTAATGTTTCAAATTAAGTAAAATGTATCGTGTTTAATATAAATAAAGGGATAAATTACTCTCAGTTATAAATTCAAGATAAACTGGTGGGTTTTATTGCTTTTGAACAGGGAGTCGAACCATACCAATTTTAACTCCGGAGTGGAAAGCAATTTTTTTACTTCCATGTTAAAAAAAGGAAAATAACATGCAATTTTCCTAACCTTACTAAATCCGAATCCTACAATATTTCGGTCTTTGTTCAATTTTCTTGTTCGACTGGCTTTCCGATCGTATATTTAAAGTCGCTTTAAATTTGCAGGGCGTGGTTAAATTTATTTAAGATTTAGAGTAAGTAAATTTAAAGTGGATTTTAAGGTCGATTTATATTTTTAGTCGCATCGTCAGATATTATCTTTATCGACAAAAAAAAGAACCAAACTCGCGTTACTCAATACTCCAACATAGCCATGATGTAATGACCAGGCCAAAAGTAGAATATTCTAAAAGACTGCTGCTTATTAAAGTAGAAGGTAATGCAATTCCAAATATACTGGAGTTTTGTTTTTAGGACTTCTAGATCAAAAGTTATCCGCATACAAAAAACGTCTAATAAAACAAGCTGCTAATGGATTGGTACACGAAAAGCGGAGAAAAGAGGGCAAATTTTCTCCCAGTTTCCAAAATTACACAAAAAAAGGGGGGTGAGGTAATTTGCCCGGATTTGTATGAAAAGGAAGTATAAGACAAAAAACTAAATCTATATGTTCGATTTAAAAAAAAAGTCCACCCCCACGATCAATTTTTCAAGACCCTGAAGCCTAAAATGAAAATATATTTTTAAATAATTATATCAAATAGACCAAGACCGTGTATATAAAGAATATATTTCGGAAGATACCATTAATTCATCGTAAATGAATGGTCTGGTTGTTTATTAGGCGTTGACCGCTGAGATTGACATGAAAAAATATATTTATTTATTTACTGTATATGTGTATTACGTACATACATCTATGCATATTAGGGTGTATCGAAAACCAAAAAATGAGATTTTTGATTGGCCTTAGTGATTTTTTATGGCCAAATTAAAAAAA
>JAABKK020057594.1:0-10555 GCA_011634745.2 Catotricha subobsoleta
CTGGAAAAAGATACTATTTTTCGCCAAAATCGACAGAGGGTAAGATTTTTTTCAAATCTCAGGGGGGGTAACACCCCACCCCCTCCCCCCATTGTGCATGTATGCGTATGCTGCAGAATATTCGGGACCCACAGTTTATAATGATGTGGTCCGAAACACCCCAGAGAAATCCCTCTTCCCGTCAAAAATCACTCCAGTTTAATATTTTAGTAAACATATTCCAAGAACGAAGCCTGAACAATGTTTACTTTGTACTAGGCCCGGAATCGATCCCTGGTCCTCAAACAACTTAGCTATGAATAGATGCCGTGATGTACCTTCGGAGGTGATCTTTTTTTAAATGTAATCTTAGAATTAAGCAAAGTAGCAGAGTTATAAAATTAAAAATTAAATATATATAAATACTGATTTCAAGCAAGTCTTCATTGTTACCCAATTTCAAGTAAGTAGAAATCTTTTTCATCATCTATCCAAGCACTTTTCCTCAATTTCTTTACATTTTCTTTCATCTCCTGGACTTTCTTAGTTATTTCCGCAGATTTCTGCTTGAGGTAATTAATTATTTCTTCGAATGTTTTTGACGTAGTATAGTCGAGCGTCTGTTGCGTGTCTTTTGTTGGGACAACTTCTTGTGGCATCGAATCCCGGGAAGTTCTCCCAATAAGAGCACTAATTAAAACATTGAATCTAAATTTCAAATAAAGCAAATGAAATTTTTGTTAAAAGTTTTTAATTGATTTTATTTATGTTTTTAAACATACTCATCCACATCGAACGAAACACTGTGTGGATCGGGAGGTCTATAAATATTAAGTTTATTATTGCTTATATTTTGTTTTTTACTTCTAAATAGATCTTAAAACTCAATTTGAATCACGTATCAAGTAAATCAATTGATTTTCCTTGACATGAATCAAGGTCTTTATCAGTAGCTAAATTTTGTTTTACACAAAAGTTCACTTACAAATTATTACCGTTTGCTAAATTTCCATCGACACATAAAAATATCTGAAAATCATAGATAATGTAAGTATGGACGACAAATCATGTATGTCGACGACGGCGCATTAATCGTCAACTATTAACGTTTTTACTTAATCAGACGGTCAGTTGACGATATTCGCGTCGCCTTCCACATACATGTCCCCTGAAAATATATAAGGCCAATAATTTATATAATCGTGACTTTCGCAAAAAAAAATCGAAAAAATCAAATATTAAAAAATGTCATATTAATGTCAAAAAAAATTCTACGTCTTCTAATAAATCGACCATCAAAATCCACCCGGTAATTTCTGAGATCCAGGAAAAACAAGCTGCCAATTAATTGGTACACGACTTCATTTTTGTAAGAAATTAAAAAAAAAAAAAAAAAACATTTCGATGTTCCCAGGTTCAAAAAAAAAGGCCAGTACATATATTTTCACAGAAATTTAATTCTGCGTCTTTTGGTATCTCAACCAAAAAAATCCGTCCACTAGCATCAGAGAATAAAAAAAAAAAAAAAAAAAAAATTTTTAAAACCAATACTTGATTATTTTCAAAATTCGCAGAATTTCTCAAAAATGAAGTAAAAAGAGGGCTATACTAAAAAAAAAATTTGCAAAATCAATAAATTTTAGGTACTGGATTTTTTTTTAAAAAAATCAAATAAAAAAAAAACGGGCAAATTCAAAATTTTTACCAAGATTACCTGCGTGGGACCACCGCCAGTAATTTATGTAATTTATTTGAGGTCGTAGGCTTATGGAAATTAGTTTTACGTGGTAATGAGTAGAATAAGATCCTAGCACCTTGACTTCTTTAATTTCGATTATCAAAATCACCCTTAATATACCTAACCTACATACAACATACAGGTTATATTCGTAGGTAAATTATATACGATGAGAAATTGTATTTCATATTATTGATAAATTGATAAGTAAGTATATACGATATGCAAATTTGTAATTTATTTATAATAATTTCGCACTGACGAAGTACTAGTACTACAGAGATACATATCATTGTCATATTTACATATTTCAAATGAGAAAAATGCAAATTGAAATCGATGTGGAATATATATATTTCATATTTTTTTTTTGTGTATAATAGTGCGGTAAACAGCCTTGAAAAAACATAGTTATATTCAAATTTTTAAGTATTAGAATCTCTTTATGAAACCTGTAAACAGATTCGTTTTATTTCAAGTTTAAAAAATTTAAATTAATTCAATTTTTGATTAAATTTATTTTTTTTATTATCATTTTTAATATATTAAAAATCTTCAACGAAATGAAATGAAAACATTTTATTAAAAAAAATTAAAATTGATTGAAATTTATCCGGAGATATGAATACAGCTCTTTCTCAAAATCAAATAACTCGTAAAATGAGTATGTTTAATGTAATGTTATTTTTTATATGTAATTAAATTTGTAATACGCGTTAGGTTTTTTGATTTAAAAATATTTTGTTTGAAAATTGATTTTTGTAAATTATTTTCCATTTTTACCAAATAAAGGCTCTGATGAAGAAAACAATGAATCTGTTGCCGAAACATTGGTACTTTAAAATTAAGATCTTTAGATTTATGTCGACACCTCAAAAAAATAAAAGAAAACAGTAGATTTATCAATGTTTTCATTAATATGAATTAATTAATAGATTTTCCCAATTTGAATATCTAGTCTCAGGGTTACTGGCACAGTATTAGGATCATTTAGATATCAGATAATGTTATTTAATAAAACGTTAAATCATCACAATAGCGACCATTGGTTAACAATATGTAGAAAAATCATTCTATCATCAACCATAATAATCCAGAACAACACATTTATTAACACGAATAATTTCACTAATTTTTATTTTTAGAAGATGAAATCATGAAAAGTAAGAAAGAAAACTGAAACTAAATATGTAGTTTTAATTTGTTAAAAAGAAAATAAGAAAAGAATCATAATTTACCTGAGTTATTGTGAACATCAGTAGAATGTTAAAAAGAAGGCGACATGCCAAGAATGAGGCTTCGATCATCGCTTTAATTACAACAATATTTCAAGCTGTTTTTTTTTTATAACCGTTCCAAGGACCAAGAAAATATACTTTGTAATAAAAAATATGCCCATAAAATAGTATTTATAGGCTCACATTTCGTAGGTGTGTTGGTACTAAAGAAAAAAATTAATATAAACTCATTTAATCTTTTCTAATTTATTCAAAATGTGCCTGACGTATTTCTATCTACTATATTTCATTTTAGTATTATGATGTCTCTCCATTGGTTGACTATATTATGTAATATTATGTATTGTAGTAAGTTCACGTACAAATACAAGTGAGTGCAAAATATCTAAATATGGCTTTCCAGATGATAAAATATATCACCTGGAGAATAATTTTCAGTTATAAGAAATAAGAAGACGCAGAATGAAGAGAAAAATATATTTTTTATAGTCTAGTATTTAACGGGCCAACGGAAAAATTATCTATTAATGTTATCCAGCAAGCAAAGTATGTCTTGATTATGTATCGGTAATGAAAGTTATCAGAAATAGGCGCATTATATCTTAGATTTATACGGATTGCAGTATAATCTAATGCCATATAACGTTCATATATAGGTAATGACTGATACACTCAATAAATATGTAATCGTAATATTGATTTACGGTCAAATAATTAATCATAAAGTTGTAGCCAATATTACAGATAATATTGAAAAAGAAAGTTATTATACACTAGAGATATTGCAGACGGATTGAACCACATCTTATTAATATATGTCAAATAACTTGGTAATATTATCTTCTTTTCGGCAGGTTATACGGGCAGCAGTGTTTAAATTTAATAGAAAGTTTTTTTCTTCTGGCACTTGCCTATAGAACATATATATAATTATTACGGTGACAATTATTTCGACACTTCTTTATTATTCAAACCCTGTATGGTTTTGACGCCATTAGAATAGGGTTTAAATTTTAGGTCGATTGCATAATGTTTAATACTGCAACTATGACCCCAAAGTTTTCCATTTTTTGACTCATCGACAAAAACCATAGGATGTGATTCGTGGAGAAAACAGCAAAAATCGACACAATATTTTTTTTCATCGAAGAGTCCTCCAGAATGTGAAATTCAAGTTACAATATCTCGGGAACTAATGATTAGATTTTAATGAATGACACACCATTGAACCATATCTACTACATCACTAAACTGTTTGATGAATTTCTTAAAAAAAATTAACCAAGAATTAATCATACCCAGACCCACCCACTACTTTGATCAACTATAAAATGTTTGATATTCATCAGTGTTCGAAATAGATAAAAAAAAATTATCTAGATAAGATAACGATAATTTAAAAAATTCAAAATTTATCTAGATAAGATAAAGATATTCTCGTTTAAAATTTATCTAGATACAGATAAAGATACAAAGATAATAGATAATCTTAAAGATAAAAGAAATTCAAATTTAGCATTTAATCATTAATTAATTAAACATAAACATAAAGAAAAATATATTGCGAAATTTTCGATACATATACAATATACATATCAGGGTGACAATTTTTTTTCAAGATGCAATAGGCGTGTTTTTTTTGACATCAACATCTATATAGATTTACCCATGACAAAAAAAACGACTTCAGTCTTATTATAACTTAAACATTGAACAAATAAATAAATTGCACTAATATTAATAATTATGCTAGCATAAAGTTATTTAATTATTTAAAATATATTATTTCATCTTAATTTGAAGTTTAAATTGGAAAATAAAGAAAATAATGTTTTACTCTAGTGTATTTTCGACGTTATTGTGAATGTCCATATTGCTCTAATAAGAACATCTATACCGATCTAATAAAACCACCTACTTATCCAGATGTCAGTTTGTATGAAAATTAATCTGGATAGCGCGCTATCCAGATTTAAAAAGTAATTAAAAACACGCCTAATGTATTTTTTAGTCATCTCGGGCGGAGAAATTAACACGTAATTTGAGTTCTGGAAGTGGTGCCGCAAATCGATTTTACTAAAAGTGACAAATGAACATGAATTGGTAGTGTATTTTAGTGATTGTAAACGCTTTCAGTTCACATAACATCATTATCATGGTATGTACAGAAGTAATTTGCATTGATTGCCATTGAAAGAGAAAAAAGGCCTTTCAGCTTACGACGGGAAACTTATAAAAATTAGGAAAATAAGAAAAATTTTGAAAACTTCCAAAAAGTAGGACAAAGTAAGAACTTTTGCCATGATTTTAAAAAAAAGTAGGAAAATTGAGGAATTTAGGCCCAATGCAAGGTCTGAATTTATTATTTCAAACTTTCAGTTTAATGTAAATGAAAAAATTGATAATGAAAATTAAACCTCGATTTCACTCAGGTTCCACTTTGTTCATAACTTTATTTATTTAAATTTTTGTTTCTTAATGAATAATAATGAAAAAAAATATGAAAATATCTATTATCTATTTTCGTATTTTAGATAAGATAACTAATATTTGAGATAAGATTAAGATAAAGATAACGCGAATTGAAATTTATCTAGATAAGATGAAAAATAACTATTTATTATCTAGATTAACATTATCTAGATAATTTATCTCGATTTTCGAACACTGATATTCATTAGATCGTTCAAATTCTTTTAGATATTAAATTTTCAGATCTTTCTGATTTCAACGGTATTTTATTCGTTTAATTATTAGAATAACATCACGCGGAAACGGGAAAGATCTTAAGAATAAAGAAATAGTATTTTTCAAATTCACGTAATTTTTTGGTTAAAATGATTTAATAAAGTAAAACAAATCCAGGGAATGAAAAAATCATTGATTTTTTTTTCTTTTTATTTATATCAATAAAATCTGATTTATTTATATAAGACAAACAGCTTAATATTGAAAAATACCAAATAAATGTTATTAAATGTTAATAAAAACTAATAAAATTGTATTACAGTCATCTCATATCTCAAAATGTAAAAATAATATTATTGAGTTTTATATTTGATTATGATAATATTTATTTGGCTCGGTGACTTATTTCATCATCTGAAATATATAAAACATGTGTTTAATATCTGACAGAAACAAAGAATATAAACTACGAGTACAATATTTTTGAATATAATTATTTTCAATTTTCAATTTCTGTTTGAATTGTACAAGGTTAGATATTATTTTTCAGAGAATAAAATAAAAATTTCCAGCTAACAATTTTCATATCGTAATGATATACGTTTTTTTATTTAACTCCTCCTGCGTGGTACGGACTCTAATTTCAACGTCCGTAAATGCATGTAATATATTATATAAGCAATTTTTTAATAATAGTAAATTATTTTGCTTAGTTAATAAGTATAAATCTTTGGTATATTTATTTCGTCTAAGTCGCGTTTGGCAAAGAGTAATTTAATCTGCAATCTAAGTGATGCAAGCATAGAGGGAGATGATTTATGTAAAATGATAAATTGCATTTGTATTTTGATTGGCTCTTATCTATGTGAGGCAATAGAGATAAACGAGATGTCGTTATACATTGGGATAGGTAACTGTAAATGACCACCACATTAGCTAGTTGACCACAAGTTCTAAGCATGTTGAAATCTCTCAATAATTTGATATATAAATGTAATGATAATTGCCCCACATATACTGTATAAAATTGTAAACCTTCTCAGATAGATTTAATCTAAATACGAAAAATTATAAAAAAAATCATTCAATTTGGTCATTTTGCTGATAATGGCATTTCAAATCATCAAGTGCTGTATGTTGTATATAATATGATGCAAAATAAAAATAAATAGCAAGTTATTAAATTTATTAGAAATTATAGTTAGATTGTATTGATATGCATATTGGTGTCTCGTGTCTGAGAGATGACAATTAATAGATCGGCGAGAGTTTTATCAAACTAATGATGTTAATCTATTGGTGCAATTATTTTATGATAGAATAAACCATTTAATGAATCAATGCGCTCCATTAAAATCAATAAAGATTAAGAAATGTCCAATGGCACGCACGGTGGGATGAGAACATAAATAAGTTGGTAAGAAGTCGAAATAAAGCATATGAAAATTGGCATAGAAATAGGATTATACATTAAAGAAAATATGATAGCATTAAGTTAGTTACATGATCAATATTTAAAATTTAATAAATTTTAAATGGACTAAAAGTATGCAATACGAGCGAAAAGAAAAATTATAATAACATTTTTGACGAGGCTATATCTAGCAGGCAAAAATAGAAAATTATAGGCAATTTTGGTATTCTTAAAAACGATTATGATGTTAAATTGTATACGTGTATAACGTTTCAGTTGATTCTTTGAACAAATATTTTACCAGATTCAAGCCCATTAATTTAGATACACAAAGATCAATGAATACTAATGATAAAGCAGAAAAATATTAGATGAAGATGTACAAAGGACTATGCCTGTGGGTAAGATCAAAAGTAGTGCAGTTGAACAAATCATAAGACTTTGTAGGGGTCTTATGAATTGGTATGAGTTAAACACCGGTTTAATGATAATGAATAACTAACTTTTTATTGACAATATTTCTACTATTTATATAAATTAAATTAGGAAGTACAAAAACGTTATATTTAGGAAATAACTTAGTTATAATAAAAATTTTGACGTGGCTAAATCTAGTAGGCAAAAATGGAAAATTATAGGCAATCTTTTTATTCTTAAAAATGATTATGATAGTAATTGTATACCTGATAACGTTTCAGTTGATTATTTGAACAAATATTTTACCAGATTCGTGCCAATTAATTTAGATACACAAAGATCAATGAATACTGATGATAAAGCAGAAAAATTTAAATTTAGACAAATATTTGATGAAGATGTACAAAGGGCTATGCTTGTGAGTAAGATCAAAAGTAGTGCAGCAGTTCCGGATGGGATATCTCCGACATTCTATAAATTAATTGCACAGTTTGTTATAAGTCCGCAATTACGGATATAGTAATTAGTTCATTTTTATCTGGAATTTTTCCAAATGAACTGAAAAAGGAATATATTACGCCAATAATAAAACGTAATAATCCAAAATTGAACGAAGATTTTAGGCCTATATGCGTAATAATAATAACTCTTGTCAAAGAGTATTTCTGTTTTATGTAATGAGCAATTAAATTATTTTATAGAAAAGAATCAAGTGCTTTATACCAATACCAATCAGGTTTTCGAAAAATGTACAGCTTTACTCCGAATAACTGAGGATATTAAGAAATCATTAGGAAAGGGATAAAATTGTTATAATGGTACTTTCCCATCATTTGATCACAGCCTAATTATTCATGTGTTAGATGATATTGGTGTAAAAGGGAAAAAGTTAGAGTGGTTTAGATCTTCTTTTTTTTTATCGGGGTGGCTTCAAAGCGTAAAAGTTGATGATGAATTATCAGAATGGTTAGAGATTCTACGTGGAATAATCCAGGGAGAAAATAATTCTCAGACAGTATTTGCGCTTGCCATCAACAAAATGCCGTTAGTTATGTTAAGAGCTGCACAACTCATTTATTTGCTGACGATTCCCAAATGTATATTAAATGTGACATAAAGATAATATGGATGAAGCAATTGACAAAATTAATGAGGATTTGATGAGTATATCCAAATATAGTCGTAGTGAAATAGAATTAGACTTAAATCCAAAAAAAAAAACTAAAGCCAATATTTTTTCTTCACCTAACAATATTGTTCATGCAGTAGATGCGCGCATACGTGCACACGAGAGGGAGGGGGGTGTTCACCCCCCTGAGATTTTAAAAAAATATTACCCTATGTCGAATTTGCCGAAAATAGTATCTTTTTTAAATTCTTGAACAGCAAATAATATGTTTTTTAAGTTTCAGAGAACCTTACCTCGATTTGAAACAAAATAGTACCTTTTGTAGGTTTGAAAAATTAGCCTACTTCGATTTAAAAATTACCCTACCTCGATTTCCAAAATACGATTTGCATGCAGCATGGTTTTTTTCGCGGTGGTTTGGAAGAATTTGAAAAAAAATAAAGAAAATAGTGTCTTTTTTCACTTTTCCAAAAGGCGCCTAGGGGTAAACTATTTTTTTCGTATATGATTGTTTAATATTATTGCGGGTGCATAACGCCCGACGGCATAACATATAGTTATATCTATAATAATAAAAAATTAAAGTTCTTAAAAATAAAATGACATCATTATAAATTTATATTCAGGATTGTTTATTCTTCTTCTAGTTTTATCCTCTTTTTGTTGTAGTACTTTAAAGTTTGTTTAACTTCGCATTTAGTTTCGCCGTGAGCTTCTTATTTTTTTCTAAATGCTTAGAATTCAAATTCTCCGCAAATTCTTTTGATTCCTGTAGTTTTTCAATTTTTCTAGTAAATTGAATCCTTTGCGCTTCTAACTTTTCTTCATATATCTTATTTTTGGCCTTCAGCATTATCAATTCTTTATTTGTACCTTCTCCTTCATCCGTCAATCTAATTTTCCGTAGAGAAAGTTTTTTTTTTGCATACATAATTTTTGCAAATCTTGCATCTTAAGTTTTTCATATTTCTTGAATTTTTCTTCAGCCTCCTTTACTCTCCCATCATTTTGATAAGAAACGTGTATCCGTTGTAAAGTCTGGAACCATGTTGTTATGCAATTGATATGAAAAATGTGTCCACAAGGAGTCACAATTTCATCTTCTGATAAGGAATTTCCTACGATTTCAGAACAGATTGAACACGTTACACTAGCCATTTTTATTTACTGGATAATTAAGTTTAAAAGCTAAATAGCTTTATTTGAATTATAATTAATGATATTTGGAATAATTTTACGAAAACACTATTAAACGATAAAAATCTGTATTACTTCACAGTTAACCACTTTCCTAAATAATGAACTTAGCTAATGTTTGAAGAGCTATTTATATACAAATCTATTGGCTCAGATAATTAAATCGCAGGTAATTTGCTTCTTTTTTTTCATTTCTTTCTTAATCTAAAAATTCAGGTAAAGGGTACAAATAGTTTTGATGGTTTGACCAATTGCTGGCCGATGGTAGGTTTTAAAATTTAATTTTAATGAGTCTTTAAGTAAAATTTTAATAAAAAATAACATAAGAAAACATAATAAGTAATCCAATTTAACCTTCACTAACTTTTTACCTAATTTTAGGTTATTATTAAAAACACCAGTGACTAAAATAATAACAGGTACTTTTATTCTAAACGGGTTAAACGTTTTCAGGTATTTTGGATCATTTTTAGAAAATTCCAGGTTTTTTCCATGTATTTTCAAGGCATAAAAGACTGTTGTAAAAGTTTTCAAGTGTTTAACTATCCTGGGGTAGTTGTAAAATCTATTTTCATTTGCGGATTAATTCTTGCAACTCAGATAGACTAATAGGTAGAGGTAAGCGCACGGCACTTTACAATGCAAAGATCACAGGTTCGAAACCCGTGAAAGGCAACTTAAAAAAAACAAGCTGCCAATTAGATTGGTACAGAACTTCATTTTTGCGAGTATTAAATTCATAAACAAAGAAAAAT
>JAABKK020057595.1:0-10555 GCA_011634745.2 Catotricha subobsoleta
AATTTGGAAACTTTTGACACCTTGTCTGTCAAAATCCGAGAAAAAAGTGTTTTTCGCGGTCACCCTAATGTATATATAAATAAAGTTGTGAAATTACGTATTTTGGATCATTTATTGGTGTAAGTTGCATTACTCCTCGAAAGCGGGTATTGCCTCTTTGCCTCTGAGATCTGTACAGTTACTCCGAAAAATGCACGCATAATCTTTAATTATGTATATGAAAAGTTTTCATTGTAAACTAAATAAATTGTACATATTATGAAATTTATTTTTGGACTGATCAAAAATAAATTTTTATTGCAAAATATTGAAAGTAACTCACGTTATTTACCATAACAGTCTAACAGCTAGATCTAAAAGAAAAATCACATACGTAGTCCTCAATGTGCTTTGGATATCGCTAAAAACTCCAAAATGAAGCTAAAAGTACCCAAGAAGAGTAGAACGCCGTAATTAATTTACATGATACAAAATCGCACTGCTACTCAATGATTTTTGTATTCAGTGATACTGGTGGATAATTACATAGCAGCTAGTTTCTCTCCTATGTTACTTTTTTTTTTTTAAATAAATACAATAAATAATTAGTTGCTTATAATAAATTATTTATTCCAGATATAATTTCCTTATTCCAGATATATCTCTGTAAGTTAAACTTATTATTTTCTTATAATTTTCTTATAATTGTATAATTGTGTATTTCTCAATAAACTTAATCGCATAAAATCGATATTAAAACCAGGAGTGTAAGTTTTCATTTTCAGTAATAAAAGAAAAATTAACGAAATAAAATTTAGTTACTTTGCAAACGTCATGTTTCCATTGTATTTCATGAAAAATTCTAAGCTCTCGTTACATTTTATGAGAACTGTAAAATTTCTTAATTTATAAATTTTTCAGCGTTTTCATGAAAAGTGTAGAAAACTAACAAATGTTTATAAAACGTTTCAAAATTTATTTTTTCATTGAAAACTTACATTACACTATTACTAACACATCCACACATTGGTGTAATTGTCTCCATTTTTTTATATATTTTATTTTTATAGAACAACAAGAAACACTGTAGATAAGGAATATGCGGTATTTCAGTTCCTGGAATATTTAAAAGAAAAAGGCCTTAATACCAATGATGTTAACCGATTAATGAATGTATATAATGACTATCAGTGAGTTCTGGTTTTACTTTTTTTTTTAACAACAATTTCCTACATTCTGCTAGTATTTCTAAATCGTATATCATTACCCTACCCTAATAACCATCGATATCGGAATACTACCAAAAATCTATATCGGTCCGATGTCTATACGATGTGAAAGATTGATATCAGAAAATCATATCAAAATTGATGTACATTTGATATAATAAAAATTATGATATATATTTCGATGCCTCTAGAAGTTCATTTCGAGCTCAAATTTTTAGCTCATAGCGATATCGAAAATGACGTTGAAATTGATATAAGGAAAATATGTTATCAGTTTCGATATCGAATTGATATCGCTTTGAGGTGACAATTCGAAATTATTATTAAAAAAAAAATTAATTAATAAATAAAATAAATCTTCTTCTTGCACGTAATCAAGTAAAAAAAAATTGATAAACTTTAAACATTGTAGTTTCATGTAATTGCTTTAAAACTGAACCTTTTCCAGTAAAATGACACGACACGGTTAAATTAATTTTTAATATTTTAAAAGAATATTTGAAAAGACTTTAAGAAAAATATAAAGCAAATAATATAATTTATTTATTATTTTAGTTCATCTACATACGTTCACACAATGGAACAGATATTAATTGATAAGTATGTTATAATTTCTAGCACTTATAATCGATTCTTATCTTAAACATATCCATTAAGTATTTTGTTTGGTGTTGTCTTAATGGCGTCTAATTTCTTACGAAAATAGAGTGATATTACGAACTATAAAATCACTCAAATAAATACAGTCGGTGATATACTGGCGAAATCATTATAATTTCACAGGACATTAGCATATGATAACTATCACCAATAAATCTCCATGAAGCCACTTTTATTCAGTATTTTTCAACGTATTTCTGCTTATTGGAATAGGATTTAAAACTTGGAGTAATAGATGTTAAAAGTGAGCTTTAAACTCATAAAATACGTCTCGTTATGATGTTTTACTTCTTTTTTTTGTACTTACGTATTTTTCAAATGAGATGAAAATTTCGCCACAGAAAACGTCAATTTTGAAACGTAAATTTTGATGGACATTTTACAATATATATTATAAAGTATTTCTCATTTGGGCACATAATCGTTTGTTGTTTGATAAAATTGAAAGACACTCGCAAAAAACTTAAAATGAAATCTATGTTTTGAATATTTTTAGACATACAGCAGAATATGACGTAATTAGTTTATTTAGCACGTATCTTGATGAGAGGTATGTATTGATGTTAATTAAAATTAAAACTAATATAGGTAAAAATTCGAAATGAGCTATTTTATTTTGTATGGATGTGTGAGAATAAAATTATCTCTCGTGTTCATTTTGGCATAATCTAAATAAATGAATCATGAAGATTTCTTATTCAAAGCTACTACTCTCTTCTTCTAGCATTGAGAATTATTTATTTGATTATTTCATGAGTCTTTCTATTTCTCCATTGTTAAGCGAATATTTCAAAGAAGCTAACATCCTACTAGCAAAATATTGACTTAGCAAAAGAAAAAGAATTGAAACTGTTTTGAGCGAAAGACTCAGAAAATAATCAAATATTTAAGACGATCATTAAGGTCAAAATAATAATGAGATTTATGTTTAAATGCCTTCGGCAACAAGTGAAGTTTGCTCTGATCTGATGCTTATTTAAAGATTAAATACAAAAAACCAAATGAGAAAATATTTACAAGATGATTTATTTTGAAATTTTTTCGTAACTTCTCGTAGATTTGCTGCATATTATAGACGTGACGAATTTGAACCGTGCGATGGTACTCACAATGACAAATATATGCACTTTAAGTATTTGGAACTTGTTGTGGATGAACAAAAGAAATTGACTTTGTTGGATTTTCAGACAATATTGAAGGCGTATGTTTTTTGAAATATCAGATTATTAAATATATATTTCGAAATCCGATATTAAACTAAAATAGATAGAAATGTGAAAGTTATAAATGGTAGGAAATGGAAAGAAATGACCAGTGTTCGTCCAGATGATTTTTCTTTTTCATTTTAGGTGAAACTGATAAGTGGTCATTTAAAATCATCATTAGATGAGGTGAAAGATGATCTTTCAATTTTCAATATCTAAGTTTATTGAAAAGATGAGATCATTTATCTATTTATATAAGATTATTTTCTTCAAAAAATAAAATCATCTGGAAGAACAACGGAAATGACCAACATTCGCTTTTACATTCATTTATAATACATAAGTATAACATATATGTATAGAACTTCCCTAAAGTAACGCAACGTATCATTTTATGCCAAGATGTAATGTATTTTTCAATTTAGTTTTATCAAATGTATCTTTCACAATCCGGTCAATAAACTATTTTTTTTAAAAATGGTCAAATTATAACCCAAAAATCATGCCTTATATTACCTACCAGAGATCTGCATGGTAATACCAAAGTCTCTCAAACCAGCTACCAATGGATTGATACACGACTTTATTTTTGAAACCCTCGTCGAAAAATTGCTATATTTAGTATCAGCTTTTTTTTTTTTTTTTGGTCATTAGATTTCTGTTAACAACATAATTTTTTAATTTTTTTTTCCCTCATATATGTAATTAGTCGTCAGCAAACCACAGAATTTTCGTACATAGAAGCTTTAACTTCTCAAGATGTCCACGATGTAATGTGCAAACGTATTAACTACGCATATGTCTCGTAAGTAGAAATAAATTCATTATAAATTCTTTGAGACAATATTTCCAATAGCATAATTGAATGATGTGTAATGTTGTGTAATGTTGTGTTAATGGACATGTGATATGATTTGCGATATAATTGGCGCATGGAATGTATATAACTTAAAACTTTGTAAATGCATTTTCAAATTAATTTCAAAGTTTACACCTTAATTAACTACTTTTAGTCAGGAAATAATTTTTTTATTTAATTAAAATTGCAAATTATAGAGCAGAAAGAACGTATTATCACATATCAAACAATATTTCTTCTTATGACATAGGATAGATTTATGGGCGAAACATTGGCTCGAGCAATGTCAGTCACATCGCATATTTCTCGCACATTAAAATTGCAATAAGTCTTGTGTTTCCTTTTTATTTTAAAATGAGATTAATTGTCCAAGGAAATTGGTGTCTGAGTCTTTATCTCAATTATGAAGCTAAGCCAAGAATAAAAATTTGATATAAGGCGTTTCTCAAATTATGTATTACGTATTAATCTTAATCGATTTATATAATTTCTGTAGAAGACGAGATTACTCAATTAAAATTCTTTATAACGACCTTCTGAAAACGTATGTATTAATAAATGTTATAGAAACAAATTAAGTATTAACATTTTAATTATGATTTTATAATATTTATTTTACAGTTATCTTTCTTTCGATGATAAACAAGAAGTTATTATAGACTATTTTAGTAATATCAATAAAATGCGAATGATGTATATAAATATAGGATATGAGAAGTAAGTAATGATTAATTTTAAATGATAATTAAGCCTTAAAACGTTCTGAATACTTAGTATTTATGAGTACCCAATAAACCATGTAATATCAGCATATTTAAATAAAACAAAATAAATAAATAAATGATATATATGTCAGAACATAATGATTTAATATGACGGGCACATTTGTAACACTGTGTATACTGAATGTTTACATTATTTATACCTGACGCACTACATTGTCATAACATTACGGGTGGTAAATTTTCATAAAATTCGACTCTGTTAAATTTGACTAAACGTCCTGTTTCATACCTCGGGATTAATGAAATCCCACTATACAGGGTGTCTCATAACAAAAGAAACAAACATCTGGGGCGTATTCTTAGGGTCATTCTAAGTCGAAAATATATTTTTTTTTTTTCAGAATTCGGAGTATTTTCGGAGTTACAGCCATTTGAAGTCAAATTCGGACACATTTTAAAATGCTCACAACTTCTGCAAATCTTAACGTTTAATAAATAAAAAATATTTTTTTTGTCTCAAAAGAACACTTCTCGAGTTATTTTCAATTTTATTGGGCACATGCAGCAACAACAGTGCTCGATAATGCAATGCATTTTTTATTCAATTATAACTCGAAAAATATGCACTTTAGACAAAAACTTATTTAATATTTTATTTAGCTTATTTAATAACCTTTCCAACGAGCGATTAGTTACGGTACGCCCCAGAAGTCTGTATCTTTTGTTATGAGACGCCCTGTATAGTATAGATATGTTTCACAAAGCTTCGGGAACTATGTGGTTCGTGGGCAACACTTTCGATGCTTCCCGCTCTTAAAATATGCATTGATATTGTAGAAGAGATGTTAAACCTTAAAGCACTATTTGATCAAAAACTCGATTTTGTAAAACACATAGAAAACTATGGCAAACTGTTTCAAAATGATTGAATTCATAAAACGCAATACTTACTAAACAGTTTTCTAAATTCTTAAATTCTTAAAGACATTATATTGCTCATTCGTGAAGGTTTTAAGCTATGAATATACAATAACATTAAAATCTAACAATCATTTTGCATCGTATCTCTTCATGCCTACGTCTTATAACATAAATGAATACTAATTACTATAGTTACTTGATACTCTTACGTATTTTAAAAATATTAATTGAAGGATCAGTGTATTGTTTTTAAAATAAAACTTAACTGAAAAGTTCTTCTTTGAATGGTTGTTATTACAGGCTGAATAAAGAATTGTCGTGGGTCGATAAAAATGAAATCCAGAAAAATAATGATAAAAAGAGTGTTTTACTTAATTACTATATTACATACAGTTCAAAGTAAGTTGAAATTTAAATATAAAAAAAAAAAAATTACCAGTCTGTTCAATAAGCTACAAAAGATAGTATTTTAGCTACTATCAAGAGATGATAATTTCTCCTCGTATGCTTGTAGAGGTTTCGAAACCGTCTTTAGTTGATAATTGCCGATTCAAAGTCATAATAATGATTTAATAATAAAATTAAAAATAATTGTTTTTTTCTTTTTTAAATAAGGTATACTGAAGAATTTCAAAGTTATTATAATCAATATTTGCTGTATAGGTAAGTGATTCGAAGTGAACTTCTAATATTTAACATAGATTTTTAAAAAAAATTAAGGAAAAAATATTTAAGTAATTAGGTACTTAAATCTTAATTATTTACTATTTATTGTACTCTTATATGAACAGAAGAATATGGGAATATAGATAAGGGAACATTTGATGGTTTTTGGTCAATTATAGGGGAATTTTTTGACGAGGGAAACGGCGAGAACTTACATAAAACCTTAAGCGTAGATTCGCAGTACGTTGTAAGTTGTATTAACTAAAGCGTTGTATCAAATAAGGGATTGTAGTTGGCTGAAATAGATCACATGACATCACACCGACACGAGTTAATACAACTCTGGCGGGGTGACAGGAAAGTTAAATCGTTTTAACTTTTCTGTCCGGTACGTTGTATTAACTCATTGTATTTTGCCAGAAGTGACATAGAAATGGTCAGTTATTTAAAAAATGTATTGCTTTTGTATATATGTATAACTCAAAAGCAGTTAATTTATAGGAAATAGACAACTAACTGCCACTAGTACATTCGCATTTCAAGTTAATACAACGACCTACTTATTACAACATACAACGTACTGCGAATCTACATGTAGTGTACACTAACTAATTTAAATTTAATAGCTCTTTTATTTGCACTAAGTCTTGCAGTTTTTAATGTTTTTTTATTTGAGGCTAAAAATAGGAGTGATATTTGGTTTTTATCGTATCATCTTAAAGTCGCTTTAGGAATCTAGTACTTCACTCAAAAAATGCTGTTAGAACGCTTTTCCTGATCTTTCTATAATGACAGATTTCTGGATTTGCTCTGAATTTGATTGCTAAAATACGGTTTTGAAAGTTATGTTTTATGTTTGTGAAGATGCATGCAATTCCATAAAACAAAACAAAAAAGTTGCTTATTATTTAATTAAATATAACAAAAGGGCTCAAAAAGCAGCCTTTTATAGAAAAGTCAAATATTAGGTGGCACTGCTTCCCATAAGTGCGAATGTGACAAAAGCGACCATTTATATGAGACGAAAAGAGACTTCCGTTACCACTTAATTTTTGACTCAGCTATACGGGTATTTAGTTGCTTTTCTTCGTAGAAATGAGAAAAATTCAAATAGCTTTAGTTAAGTTTATTAATATACCACAAAATATAACTAATTTAAAATTAACGAACGGAATTAAAATAAAATAAAATAAACTGCAATTAATCGAGCATATGTCCAGTCCATCACAAAAACATTAAAAATAATAACATTAGATAATTGCTGGTGATGAATGCCAAAAACCATACAATTTGAAAGTAAATTTATAATTCTTAAAAACCAAAAAAGTTATCGGGCTACTTGATCATAGGGATATAAAGTCTTTAAAGTTTTGATATTTAGGTTTTTATCAATTTTGTTCAAAACTTTAAAGACTTTATTACTATGACCAGTAGCCCGACAAATTTTTTGGTATTCAAGAACATATAATGGTCAATATTTAAAATAATATGTAAATTTATAGTATAACTAATTTAGTAACAAAATAACACCACACAGTTTCAAATGCTTATATTTGCATATTTCTTGCTAATAGCATGGATTGTCGCCAAATTTATTGTAGTCATATTGGAAATTAATTGAAAAAAATACTAACTATAACAGATATAATGGTCATTACTGTGGACTATAGCCTATATATGTGTAATTGTGTATATGTAATAATATTGTAAAATACTGGCAAATGTAGTACTTAATTTAATTAATTAATTTAAATTATTTAAAGTAAATTGTAAAATTAGTTGGTATTGAGATTCTAATGACCACTATATTAAACAACTATTAATAATTTATTATATTAATTAAATAGATTAGCATCGGATCCACTATATGATTATCCTTCAATTCGATTTCAAATGGAAATTGTAAATAGGGCAAAGAGTATAGAATTTATGTAAATTAATTTATTTCTATTCAATTAATACGTAATGATTTTCCACAAACATTACTAATATTTACTTAATGATATAGAAAAGGATCAAAGTTTGATGGTAAAGATACGCGAGAGGTTTTTGAAGCTATTCGTCAAGAGTAAGTGGATAAAATGAAATACGAAAGAAAAATAACTTACACATAATATTAACAGTTTTACCTTTCCCACTTTATTTCATTTCTACTAATTCCATTTTGTTAATTTATTCAGATCAGAAAAAAGATCTGCAAATCTCATATCGCAGTAAGTTGAATTTTATGGAAGTTAAGCGAATAATTTCAATAGAGTTATGTATTAATATAAATATTAAATTTATTCAAACAGTTTTAAAGAAAGATATATTAATAATGATGAATATTGCGCTAGCGAAATAATTAATCGAGATCAGAAGTGTTTACATATAAATTCAATCAATAATGGAGATAACAATGACCGTCTATTATCAAATGCTATTACACATGATGTAATGTCTAGGTAAGTTGATTAAGTAAGAACAGGCACCATATGGTAGTTGAAAAGTATGACATTATATATATACTATACGTATACCTAATATAACATATGCAGTATTTGTTGATATTAAGTACACAAAATAAAGTACTTGAAGTAGCAGTGCTTGGTACAACCGGTACCTATAAGTACCAAAATGTTTACGTAAGATACAATATTTAAGTTCCGATTAATCAAGGACGCTCAGCCTTTAAAAATTATTGTGCGTTGACAGCAATTATATTTTCAATTATTTGGAATATACGTGGGCATATTTTATGATGAACTAACTAGTGCGGCAATTCAAAAATACATATGGATTAACAACTTAACACATATACTGCTGCTATAACGTCAAACATCGTAACTAACAATTTTAACGTTCTGACTAAATAAGCAAAACGTAGATTACTCTCTGAAAGAAAAAATACAATACGTCTTTTATTCGCATGAAGTATTTTGTTTTTGTGTCAAAAACTTAGAATTTTTAATACACTGTGTTCACAATAAATTTAGCCAATTAAATGAAGTTACTGATCTACTAGATTGTATGATAATTACTCTTATATCTTGCATTCTACACGTGATATTTTGCATTACATATTAGGATTATAATTTTTAACGTTCTTTGGTTTTTAGCTATGATGGGAATAGTAATTTTAACGCAGTCTGTCATTTTCTGCAAAGGTATGATAAGAGCTAAACTCATTTTTATTAAAGACAAAATAAAATATAAAAGAATATTGTGTAATTTAATAGAGTGATTGATTTTCCAATCAAATTGTTCCATAATTTCATGTTCATATAAAACTTAGAATCTTTCTAATACTAAAAACTTTTTTTAGACAACTGGAATCAGCAAGAAAGGTCATTCCCGATCTTTTGAAAGCTTATGAGAAGTATGTAAAATCGGTCTTTATATTGAATGAATAAGTGAAATTGTATATTGATTTTGGTTGTTCCTTAAGTCCAATTATAATTAATATCCTTACACAGAAATATTTATAAAACACAATTTTTATACTGCCAACTTTTTTCTTTAAAATTATAGGTCTAACATTGACTCTTACCTTACTTATGCAAATAAAGAATCGAAAATGAATTATATTCAAAATCTTGATGATGCTAATTTAATAAAAATTAATATAAATTGGTTAAAGTAAGTCAAAAACCATCTCAATTTATTGTTCAGAAATAAAATATTTAAATTCCATGTAACTTAATTTAATAATTACCTAAATTAAGGAATGTAGAAGTTAAGAAGAAGAACAATGGTCAATATCGACCAAGCGACGGGGATAAAGCTCTCGAAATAAATAAATTTATAAAAGAGAATTATGAGTAAGTTAATTTTCAAAGTAAGTTTTAAGTAATATAATCCAGTAAGAGGAAAATTTTGAGGGGGTGACAGTTAGGAAATTCGTATAAATTAAAAATCTAATGACAAATGAATAATCGAATATATTTTAGTCGTTTCTCGTCAATATTAAGATAGTCAAATTGATATTTCTATAATTATCTCTATAGATTTGATGTTCACAAATTGACTACATATTTAGATATGTAATTCTTAAGTAATGCAGTGCAATGCATGTACATGTACAACCAAACTCAAACAAAGATAATTTACTATAGACGTATAACTACGTATCTCTATGTAGGATATCTTTATGGTCCTTCGAACCAGAGTAGTTTATATGAGTCTACCCGATCAACCACTCGATATCGACCTTTAACGAACGGTACGAACCGTAATAAAATCTTTAATTATCTATAAAGATTTATAAAGATCTTTAAAGATTTCGTTAAGGTCTGTACCGTTCGTTAAAGGTCGATATCGAGTGGTTGATCG
>JAABKK020057596.1:0-10554 GCA_011634745.2 Catotricha subobsoleta
AAACATAGAGGTTAGATGCTCTCTTCTAACACATGGTTTTCATATTTATTTAATGTCGCCAAAAAACAAGTAGGCATATTAATATGGATATGATTTTACCTGCTTCTAGACTAAGTTTAAGCATTATAAGTAAGTAATTAATAAATTATTTTAAATATTAATTTTTCAAACGAAAATATTGTGTACCTAAAACTTAAACAAAGCATTAAATCAAATTCTCCTGTTCTTTCTTTTTTCAGCCATAAAATATTTTATTAGACCGAAGTTTATTTTAATGCAATACAAATTCATATTGTTTTATTTATGAGGATTACTATTTACATTTTGTATTTATTTAAGCCGTTCTGTTTTTCTCCTGGTATTTTGAAAAGGTATTACATTTTCTACTCTCTTACCTGTTTTGAATAATATTTTAAAATGACCATCTTCTGATTTTTTGACTGCTAATAATATAATAATGTTTTAGTTTCAAATTAATCTTTGTGGCAAGCGTTTAGGTGTAAGTAGTAAAATAGAAATATAAATTTCTATCCTTATACTGAAATTTTTATTAAGTTAGTGTAAAATTGTTTGTAGTTTTAACTGTTTTGTGAAAGAAATGAAGTTAATAACGACGCAAAATATGAATTCATATAATGAATATTCTTCAATATTATACTTAAATACCGATTGTTTATCGGAGATATTTGATTATCTCGATGTTTTTGATCTAATATCTTTAGCAGAAACAGCAGATAGTTTCCTGGAAATAGTAAAAAAAAAGAAGAATATTAAACTAAATTTTAATACGTTATCGGCAAGACGAAAATCAGAAGTATCTCATAAAGAGATAAGTTACATGTTAAGATTTTTTCAATCTAATATTACAAAAGTGACAATATGTGGAAAAAGACATGCGGGCGTATCATCAGACTATATTAGGAATGAAACGCTTTTTGATTTACTGGCTAAATTCTGCAATACTGGAAATTTGAAAAGTCTGACAATTACACATTCTTTAATACAAGAATCGTGTATCCAAAAATGTCTACCAATAATTAACCAATTGGAGGTATTGTCAATTCGTGATTGTCGCATGAAAAGAAATACATTTCAAATGTTTTTACGAGATTCAAGAAATTTGATTAAATTAAAATTGAATAGTATTCATGGTGAAACTAAACAGGTATTTAATAACATTCTTCTACAATCAGAATGCATTAAAAAAAATCTGAAAACGCTCATTTTAAGCGACTTTCATTTAGATCAAACAGTAGCTGATATCATTTTTAAAGAAATGAAGGAGTTAAAGCGATTTGAATACAATACGTGGAATGAATTAATACTAACCGGAACACTTTTTCCAAATTTGGAACGAACAAAATTATTTTTCGAAAATAGTGTTTATCGATCCCTTTCAATACACTTCACGTTACATTGTACTAGGTTGAAGAATTTACATTTAGACTTATTATTTCGAGATAAATATGCGGAAATTTCAGCATTTATTCACCACTTAGCAAAATTAAATAATTTAGAAGTGCTTAGTATTAATGAACATTTATCTACGCCAGGTCCTCGTGCTAGCTTGTGTATTCAAAAACAAGATCGCTTAACTTTAATGAATACAATAGCAAGTTTAAAAAGTTTACGTGTATTATGTATTGATAGTGTATTGGCAAAAGATTCGGATTTAAAAAATTTTGGCGAAAGTTTAACCAATTTAAAAGTAATGGAACTTAAGTTATGTATTGAAACATACTGCAGTAAAAATGAAATAACTTTAAATGGATTGAACGTATTAGTTGATAAGGCAAAACAACTGAAAAAGCTCAATTTACGTTACGTGGATATAGTTGAAAATTTTAATATGGCATATTATAGCAACCTTGAGGAAATTGTTAAAAGGCGTACCAACAATCAAGTGCTTGCCGTTGATATAACGTATTGGTATTCAGTGAGTATTAAACAGCATATTCAAGATGTATGTTCATTTAGTTATTATCATCCGCTAAGGCAAACACACAATACAGATGCAACATTAACATATGATCACCTCGAAAAATATATGAAAGGAAAATATGTTAAAATATTTTTTACTACAAATAAAGCGATGAAACTTTAATCAGATTTAATGGAAATTATCACACACGAAGCGTTAGTATTTCGCTAACGCAAATAAATAAAATGGATTTTTTTTAAATAAATTTATGTTGTAAGCGATAAACAATATCTTCTAAAATTTTGTTTTTTTCATAATGTTATAAAAATATTCTTGAAAGAAATTACTTATCTATTTTATATAAAATTTTAACAATTTATTTTTATTTTATGATTTGATATTGAAATGATTAAATTTTGTTTACTAAACTACTGTTTATTAATTATTTTATAAAATATAAATAAAAACGAAAATGAATAAAACACGAATTATGTAGTTTGACAATTTTTTTTTTTTTTATAAGTAAATTTTCTACATTATAATTTTTAAGCACATTTTATTTAAATATTTTATTTTACAATGAGTATTAGTACATTTAATTTCTTTTTCCTTTTTAAGTATCTCTTTAATTAATAAAAAATAACATTAATTGGACTGTTTAATTCAAGTTAGAAATGTTGAATGTTTGATAGTGTTTGTTAAATATTTAAAAAAAAAAAATATTTTTTTGTTAAATTAAGTACAATAAAAAAAAAAAAAATCGCATATTTATTAGGTATATTTCAAGAAAGAAGAGGGCTGGTAAAAAAAAATGGAATTAAAAGAAAATATAAATCATATTTCACAGCTATAAACACACCTAAAAATAATAATATTTCAATCACATTTCATTTTCAATAGATAATATTGTTGTGACTTTGCTAGAAATTAATTTTAATTAAATTAATTTAGATAACATTGTTACATATTTTGTTTTTTTCCGAAAAAAATACTGACTTAGCATATATATAAGAATAACTTTGATTATAGTTGTAGGTTGTAGGCAATGTTTAATTAAACTAGTGACGATAAAAAGCAGAATATGTGTATTAAAATTTCTAATCATAAACTTTTCATATATTTTATTAATTCGAAATAATTTACCTACATGAATTTATGTATGGATGTGCGTGAAAATTATTGGGAAATAAAATTATAATTTTAATGAATTCTTTGTATTTTGACACCATTTCATTTATACAAATATAGATATTCTTATTTCTATACAATAAATATTTATATAGCAAACATTTTAATGCTATGAAATATATTTATTTACGCTTGGATTAATGTACAATTTTGAACAATCATGGGAATATCAGATTTAATTGATTTTTAATGATTTATTTAAATTAAGTTAATTTTTTTTTTTATATTTAATTAATATATTAAATAAATTCAAACTTGATTTGTTCTGATTTGATTTATTTGATTTATTTGATTTATGTGATCTCACCCTGATCCTATGCCACAAGATTTATAATTTAAGCAATTGACAATGATTATTTTTATTTTTATATATTTTTTTTTTTAAAAAGATTGAATGAAATTAGAGTCAGAAATCTAAATCAATGTAGATAGTTAAATATCAATAGATCATTGTACCGATATTATGATTGAAATGACTCAATATATATTGAATTTATAAATAAACTCTGTTCAAAATGATCATTTATTGTCACTATTTTCCTCGACCTTAATTTCATTTATAGCGAAAACAAAAATTGTACACATTTTTCACATACAATTTACACTTGACACCATATTTCTATTTCTATTTTTTTTATATAGTTTATATTTTATTGTATGGATATAATTCTAAAATATATTATTTTCATGTTTTTTTTTTTTTTTCATTTTTATTCTTTTTTAAATACTTATATTTTCTTTTAGTTTTTATAATATATCAATAAATTTGTATATAATTAGGTATATAATATTAATAAATAAGTATCGTGTTCTTTTTATTTCATTAATTTCTTAAAAGAAGGCATCGTCTGTGAATAGGCCCTGTATTACAAAGAAATATATAGGTTTTCTATTTTAATTTCTAATTAAATTAATTTTTTCTGTTTTTTTTTTTATATATATGTTTATTTTATCTGTAATAATCACATGCGCGATTACTTTTTATATGCATATTGATTACTTGAATTTTCTGTCGGGAGATATTTCAATGGATTAATGTCAATAGGGCTAATCTATATTTCAGGGCTAAGCGATTTTGATCCTTATTGCATAGTGCCAACAAAACAAAACAAAATCGCTTGCCACAAAAATGTAGATAGGCCATTTTAATAATAAGCCGTCGATTAAATAATAATAATAATAAAAAAAATGAAAATCTAAAGCTAACATCTATTTGCAATTATATTTTGCATTATATTTAAATACAATAAGATATATGAAAAATATATTTTAATATTTTCTATGTTGGTATACACACAGTAGTTGTAGAATGAATTTCTGAAGCTATTATAATATTTATTTATATTTTTATTTTTATTTTTCGATTATTAATAATAATCATAAATTTACAAAGCCCATTTAGTAATTTTATTTTTATATTTAGTATTCTTATTTAATTAGAGTTAAATTTTAGATTTTCAGAAACCTTATTTGTTAATTTAAAACATGAAGATTAAACGACATTAATGCATTAAACTATTTATACGTTTTAGACAACCACAATTTATTTCGTATAGTATTTATCGAAATTTAGTGTTAAATTGAAAATTAAATATATAGTTTATAACCAGGATTATCTACACTTATATTTTCTGATTTACTGATATGGCAGTAAAAATCATTTTTCAATGGATTTGATTGCTAATCTAATTTATATAGTTTTTTTTTTGTATATCTTATAAGTGGTTCGGTTTAAAAATATATTCATACTAAAATTGGTATATGCTGTAAGGAAATTCATTTGATTAATTTTGGCTATATCAAAGTACCATAAGTGACTTGCCAGACTAGAGAGAGCAAGAATAGTTTATTTTATTTTATTTTTTTTGTTGATTTTGTTCTTTAAAAATTAGTATAGATTTGTACAGCACTAAAAATATTCATAACAGAGAAGATCACCAATTCGGAATTTGTAACTTTCAATTATATTGTGGAGTAATTATCAAGCGATAGTACCAATATATTAGACATTAGCAGATATATATAATTATATATACTTACAGTTTGAATTGATCTACGAAATCGAACATATTTAAAATTATTCTTTATTAGTAGCCTAAGCGTTAGGACATTACAATTTAATAATAATGACTATATTAAATATTAAAAACAAAACGATTGTAAATATATATATTTTTTTTTTTCATTTTAAGAAATTATTATTTCATTAACGGCTATATATTGTTATGTCATCAGCTTTTTTACATATTATGCTTTTCATTCTAAATTAAGAATCATTATACAATGTATTTATGAAAAAAAAAAATGAATTCTAGTGAATTGCGAAAATTTTTGAGATACGAGCAACTATTATTACTTTATAGTAAATTAATTAAAGAATTACTATATTTAATTTATAATATACATTAAACATTTTTGTGTCTTTCTAAGTATAACAATAAATATGTACAAATTCATAAAACAAAAGAAAAAATAACAAATTTATTTTTTAGCAAATTTATATAATTTTCAGTTTTTTTTTTTTTATTTGTGACACTGAAGTAGGTTAATATAGATAATATTTTATTATTGTTTTAATATTTTAAAGAGAAAAAAAAATGTATATATTTATATATTAATAAATTAGATAAATCGATGTTGTTGTTGTTTTTTATTTATTTTTATTTTTATATTTGATTTTTTTATTTTATATATGCCTATATCATAATATTAATTATTTATTATTAATTATTAAGTATTGATATTTCGTTTCATCTTTATGTTGTTTTTCATTGTGTTGATTTACATAAGTTTTTGTTTAGCACATTCAGGGCAAATAATATCGGCGGCATCAGTAATGAAACCACGTCCAACTAATGATGTTTTACAACTGGCACAAATAAAGCAATCATTGTGCCAATGACGATCTTCAAATGATATAAAACGAGTTCCACCAATACCTATTAAAAAAAGAAGTAAAATTTATAATTAAATTAACAATAATTACACAAAATCGTAGCAAATTTCTTAAAATATTAATTTTAAACTTACCAGTAATTGGTTTTGTACATGCTGTACATCTCTTGGCAAATAATTCACCGAAACATTCGGCACAGTATGGTTTTTCATCACGGCTGGTAAAACGTTGACCAGCCAATGAAGTCGAACAATTGGTACAAGTGAAACATTCACGATGCCATGGTTCATTTTTGTATGTTACACCACCAGATGTAATGATCTAAAATATTCAATTAGTATTACGTTAAAATTCATGCGATTTTTTTTTTATCCAGTGGTGAATAAAGAAAAAAAAACTAGTTTGACTTCTACATACTTGATTGCATTTGATGCATCTGGTTGCATATTTTTCCTCATAACATCCTGCGCAATAAATTTCCTGTTCTCGTGGAATAAACGATTTAGTTCCAATTGGAGTTTTGCACACGCAACAAGAGAAACATTTTTCATGCCATTGTCTTGTCTTATATTCCATTTTCTTTGTGCCTACAAGCAAGCAATTATGTTAAATTTGATTATGTTGATTTAGAACTATTAAATAAAATTGATAAAAAAAAAACATAGCAACGTATATAATATTCATAAACATAAATATTTATTTCTATTAGTTCTATTTCCATTAATTTTACTTGTTTTTTTTTTACTTTGAATTTATAGTATTAGGTTTAATATTTGTGGTGTATATTTATACTTGAATTTTTTCTATTACCCTATAGTCGTAGTTAAAGTAACAGAACTAGTTTTTTTTTAATAAATGCTCTATTTAAATTTGATAGAATTCAAGGTTATTCACTATTCAAACAAGCTACCAATTAACTAGTACACTGCTTCATTTTTGTTGAAAAAAGAGAGCTAAATTTTATATTACTAAACATGAAAGCACGAGCCATAAACCAAAACACATATGGATTTTAAAGCTTTATAAGCTGCGCTTAATGAACGACCAATTATCATGGTCCATTTACACAATCTAAAGAAAACCAAGGAAAAATATTTGTTTTTGTCACCTTTCACACATAATCCGTTTTCACGGACCAAAAACCACAGGAGGTAGGCACCAAAACCAAAACCTATATATTTTCAAATTCTGCAAATTCCGTTTCAAAATATGGAAGAAAGAAAGATATGGTCATTAACTGAGTACCCATGAGGAACAAAGATTGTACTACAATATCTTTGATGAGGAATTCATGAGAAATTCTGATGACCTTAATAATAAATATTATTTGGACCCATTAATATTTAATTGGAATTATTTTAAGCAAAATGCAATGAATCATTATTTAACATTTTTAATTTTTCTTTTCAGAATATTTAGCGTTGTATATCATCAATACCGATAAATCAATCTTATCATCCATTATTCTAAATTACATGCAATACCGATTTAACATTACAACTAATAGCCATTTCCATATATGTAATATAGAAACGTTGATTGTCATTGCCACTACAAAATATAAATATAGAAATTCTAATATATTCTATTCTATTTTCTTAAATTCTACTTAAACAATAATTACCAAAAATATTGATTGCACTATGAATGAACGCAAGCAGTTTATATACTTGAAACTTTTTATTCTAATGTGCCAATATAAACAAACCGAAAAAAAATAATCTTAGAAAAATAAAGCACGCTAATGCTCATGCATGATGAAATTATGATTTACATTAATTTTGTGTTAAAGGAATGTATATTCTTTTGTTATATTGATTAATGATTTGGTAGGTTGGGTATGTGAATTGTGAATGTGGTATAATCGGAATGACATTGTGCTATTTGGAAATAACAACAAGTGAAATAAATATTTACAATAATGAACAGATAAATCAAATGGAAACGATCTTATGATTCATATTTTAGTTAGGCTTTGTCGATACTCTTTTATAGCCTATAAACAGAGATATAATTTGGGATTTTACGGATATAACGATTCTTTAGAAAGTAGGACTATAAATTTAAAAAAAATTAAATGAAAACACAATTCTAACCGTAATCTAAAAAACATCAAACAAGAAGAATATCCTCAATGTTAAAAAAAAAACATTTGTTCGTTTTTCTGAAGATCGACTGTACGTACGGTCTATAAATAATAATAATATGTAAATAAGCACCATTCAATATAATATTTAAAAACGTATTACAATAAAATAATCTATATAAGTATTAATTTTTGTTGCGACATCAATATCATTAGTAATAAACATGGTTAATTAAAAAATTGATATTTATTACGAAAAAGGACTTATAGCTCAATTATTTAATAAAATCAATTGAATGGACGGAAATAAAAATATATAAAGTGTTGTTAAATTAAATAATTGTTTGAAATATTAAATCGTCCTACGCGTCAATTAAACTCTAATACCAAAATTTAGTTACAGCAGGTATTACAATGAAAACAATTTAAATTCACAATAAAAAGAAAAAAAAAATACGATTTTTGAAGAAAAAGAAAAAAAACGTGTTTTTGTTTGGATAAAATTTATGAGTGTGATTAATTTAAGTTTTAAACTTATAATTAACGCCAACGCTAACAATTTGCAACTTTTGCAATCCGGTAATATATTTATTAGATTTCAAGACAAGCGATTTAGTTAAATTCATGAATAATTCTTTATTTCTATGCGACCAGCCGCATTGTCTGCAACCTGTACAATGTATAAAAAAAGTTGATATTAGTTGGTTTTCTGCCGAATTAAATGTATTGGTATATATAGTAAGGGAAATAGGAACATTAATAGTGCACTTTTATACAGAAGCATGAAAATTTGTTTCCCGCTTGACAGGCCAAAAATGTTTGCCCCACCCAATCACCCTCTTTAACTTTACACCAATTAGATGCGTCTATGTAAAAGTGCACTATTAGGGTCAAATTGTGGTCATATTTCCCTAAATAATAGTTGTACGTACTAAGAATTATGCATAAGGTGACTTTTTTTTATTTTTAAATAATAACCTGTGCACTATGCAATAAGCATCAAAATCACTTATCTCTGAAATGTAGATTATTGATATTAAACAATCGTAATATTTCTTTCAAAATTAATTGGTTCAATTAATAGCAACTATATTCATTCGCCGTAATAAATGATAATTATAGCGTTTTCGCAAGTATGAGATAACATAACTGCCTCTAATGAGAATGTTTATGTTTATATAAAATGCACGATTCAGATTCAAACACGATATCTTAACTCTTACAGAGATCTTTTCACTTATTAACATATTTGTTAAATGGTCTCTTAATGCATTTTATAATTACTAAATTAAGAAATTGGTTAATCCAAATGAACTCAGAGATTCGTCCGTTGAAGTGCCTTATTATTGATCGATATTTGGGAGATATTTACTATAGACATAAATAAAATAAAAATATAGAAACTGAATTGAATTGAAAAGAAAAGTTTTATTCCAGCAATACCGACTGAATATGTAAATATGTCGTTATTAATATATTGCTTCGTAATGTCAATATTTAGTTTTTAATTATAAAAATTATAATATTCATAAATTAATAATGTATACAAAAAAAGGGACAGCACGCAGAATTTATCAGTTAATATAACGCCCACACATTGAAAATTATAATTATTATTCAATTTAAATCAATTGATAAACATCATTTGCATATTATAAATTAGACGGTCTGTTACATTTATGTAATGAATTGCGATTAATAATAAGATAAGAGTCATAATATTTATATAGAATTTAACAATGACACTAACGGTCATTAGACAGTTAAAGTCTTCAAAATCAAGTAATTTTGTAATGCGAATAATAATATATACTTATTGATATTTATCTTTCTAATTAGTTTGCAGTAGGATTTACCAAATTATTTTTATTTCATTTTTTAGATATTAAAAAAAAAAAATTGAAAAAAATATAGTACTTATTCGGTTTCGTTTTTTTAATTTTTTTTTTTTTTTAACCGATTGGGTTTTTTTTAGAATGTAGTGGGGGATATTGTTCCAAAAGACGCAGAATTTTGTTTTCGTGAAAATATACATGTCAAGTTCCTTTTCTTGTTTTTTTTATTCATTCCGAATTTTCTCAAGATTTACTGAACGGATTAAAACCAAACCACGTATACTTTCACGAGCACACCATTTTGAATCTATCTACGTCAATGACCTATATACGCTACCATAAATTCCAGTGACAAAGAGGTATGAACAAAAAAATAATTTGTTTAGATATTTTTTTGTCATTTTAACAAAAATTAAGTCGTGCAACAATTGATTCCATCATCATTCACTCTACCCTAATATACTTAGGCCGCTAAGCTTCAACTCGTGTAATCCACGAATCTCGGGTAACTCGAGCTTTTGACAAACTTCAACTTGGTTAAACTTGACGAAACCTATCTAAACCCATCTAAATAGTAGGGTTTCATGAAACCCATGCTTTGAAACCCGAGGTTTCATCAAGTTTAACC
>JAABKK020057597.1:0-10552 GCA_011634745.2 Catotricha subobsoleta
TTTACATTTAAAATATATAGCAGTCGTTAACAGAATAAGAATAATGCTTGAAAAATATTATGTCTACTCTACATTTGATATTTTGTTCTTGAAAGAGAATTGCTTAGAGTGACCAGAATAACCTGAGGCCTATTTCATAAAACTTACAAATTTACAAGCTTGTCAGACGTTTGCAAGTAACAAATACGACATTTCGTATTACACGTCGCGTCGTTTCATAAAAATGACAATTTGACAAGTTTGTAAAGTTGTAGCCTACAATTCTACATAGATCCAGACGTTAGTCAAATTTGTAGCTACAATTTTAGAAATTTGTCAAATTGTCATTTTTATGAAACGACGTGTAATACGAAAGGTCATATTTTTTACATGTGAACGCCTGACAAACTTGTAAAATTGTCACTGTAGAATTGTAAGTTTTATGAAACAAGATCCTGATATTCTAATTTTTGCAGAGCGTTCAAAGTGTTACATTTCGCGCAAATATGAACTTCCAGCAATTTTATTGCTTTCGGATGAGCTTATAAAAATACATCGAAACGACATAGACATAAAAAATTGAAGAAAAAAAAATAGTAAGGGTTGTCTCGCTTGTGATATCAAATTTTACGAACTTTAACTATGGGTTGACTTGCAAATAATTTATAACTTATTTTATGTTTGCTTATGTTTGAAAAAAACAAAAATTAATTAAATAATTCTGTAAAATAAGCGAGAAACAAGCGATGTGGTTTTTTTGATTCAAACATATTTATTATTCAGTAAATCTCACTTGCTCAAATGTATGGAGATTTTGATAGATGTTCGTATCATTTTTCAATATACTATTGCCAGTCTCTAATTTTGTGTCTATTCTAAAATGCCAAAGAAGCTCTAAAAAAAATTGAAATGTGGAGTTTTCTGTAATACACAAAAATTGATAATATTTTAAATAAAGTGTAGGAAAATGCTAAAAAATGAAGATGGAAAAGAACATAATAGTTGGCTGGTGAGTAGATTGCATATTATGCACAACGCGAACATAATCATTTTTAATTATAAATATATTAATTAATTATTCAGAAATGATTAAATTTAAATTTTGAATATATTATTTAAATGTATGGAAATAATGAGAATTTTGTTTAATCAAATAGAAAAATAATGAAGGGTTAAATTGTGGAATGAATGGATGTGTAAAAATGGTTTTGACTGAAAATAATGTAGACAATAATCATAATAAGATTTTACTTACAAAAGCTATTGAGATGTTGTTTGCTTGAATATGAAAAGAAATTAAAAGGAATGCTACGCGATTTTTCAAATTATTCTCTTTTTTTTATTTATTATTTTTTGTTTTTTTTTTTTTTTATAGAAAAATATAGATCACAGCTCACTTTTCTCACAATAACACTTTTGGTTTTTATAAAACGAAATGCTTCAATAATTTATTTATTGAGATAAATTGAATTTGTAATTACTATTCTTACAGTGTATATATTAACGTGGGGTATAGGCCTTACTGGAGGAGACGGGAGGCTTCAATTTTATTATTTATTTATGAAAATTGAATATGTAGATGGACAGGTGCTACTGCCCCCCAGAGCACCTCCACCGGCCGTCCCCAAAGTAATTTCTCTTAACAATTTATTGCTACACAAATGGTAAGCGTTGAACTTTTAACACAAATTAAACCGGTTGCAATTTTGTCGTCTGTTTAATTCCTGTTTGGTTTCCCTTATTTCTTTCTTAATTTGCTCGTTTTACATTCACCGAACTATTGAATTATTCAAATTAATCAATGCTCTTTTCTTTTGCTATTTATTTTCTGTATTCTATAATCGAATTGTGAGCAACGAAAATGCACGGGAATAATTAAATGAAAGAATTCTTTTGTATATTTTGTGGAGAAAAAACAATGGAAAAATTAATTTTAACGAAACACAAAATTTATTACACGGCAACCACACACAAAAAATTAAGAAAAATCTGATGTCTTCCTTGCTCTTTTAAAGTAATATTATTAGCTTTTCTGGGCGGTGGCAGAGATTATATTACCCGATAGGTATTGACTTATTCGTTGACTAGCGTGGACTGAGCAGAATGTTGAATTGTATGATATGTAAAACTGTTTAGATTCTCTTCAAATACACTGTCGGTTTGCCATTAAATACTTTTTTAGCGCATCGCTGTTTTTCTCTTTATATTACATATTAATATCGCGAAAGCAATAGTTTTTTTTTTGTTACGTACAGTGTATTATAAACAACTGTGTATTTGCTTGCTTGCCTTTTTACATTACATTTGTATGATTTTATTCTATGTGGTAGTTGCGAGATTACTGCAACATGGGGTGAGAATTTTTGCATGGGTGTGCGACGAGACGGTCGAGGTAATATAGAAAACATTTGTGCAATGGTGCCACATTTAAAGAATTCATAAGATTTCATGGATAATATTTGTGGAGGCGTTTTCTAATTATCTGGACAGGGGAACATTTTCAATTATTTACTTGGTGGGTCTTGTGTACTTAACTTCTATATTTTTCATGACCAATGGCATTGGTAAACAGCAAACCTAGTGAAAAGTTAGCATTTCAACTGCTGCTTGTATATTTCTTCACCTTAAGAGAATTGCTATATTATAAAATCATTTATAGAATTTATAGAAAAACGAGATCATAAAGAAGCGAGTTAGTAATTTTCCATAGGGATATATTTCGCCACTAATTATGCCTTATTTTGCATCATAAGCTGGTATTACACGTAATTGTGTGTGCACTAACACTAACAATGAAGCTAAAAATGAAGCTTTTTTTCATTCACATTCACTAAAACAAAACGATAATTTTTAGCTTCAATTTGTTCACAAAATAATTATCGTCTAAAATATCAACTAATTTGTAATAACTTCTAAACAGTTGATTCTACAGAAAAAAAAAACTTCCATACCCCATTTATTTTTAAAGGCACAAGTTTTTATCCATAAATTGGGAGCTCTGAGGGGACTATGGAGAGTATGAAAAGTTTTGTCTTTACAAAAAAAATTCAATTTAGTTGATAATTCAGACGATATATCATCTAATGTCGCGGATAGAGATAGTGGCTTTAGTGCACTTACACTTACGCGCGTAAAAGTCAAAACTATAATTATACGAACTACGAGCTTAGGACGTCTTTCATAAATTGTGCTATAGTCTGTTAAGGATAAACTTGCCAACTGGAAATTTTTGAAAATTTGAATTAGGCATTTTCATTGGCTCGAAACCTGTCATATCAGTAATTTATTTGACATTTAATTTTACTAAATAATGATAATAAAATAAAATTTAGAAATTATACATAAGTATTTGGTGTATTAATAAGTTAATGTTTAGTATGAATTTAGGTTTTTATATTAATTTGAAAAACAGTATTAAAATATATTATTTGTTGATTTAAATTACTAACTAACTAACTAACTATTAACTTGACTTGCAACTTAATAATTCGAACTATTATCACAAAGGATTTTCTGTTTTCGCTACGACAGAAACCATTATTAGCAACGTAAATCATTTTTATAGAAACATTGACATCTTGACACTATATTTTACTATTATTACTTCAAAACACAATTTTAAACAAAAATCGAAAAAATATACTTTTCAAGTTAGGTATTTTTGTAAATTAGAAAAAATACGTAACCTCGTACGATGACCGTTGACAACAAGTTTATTCTGAACAGACTATAATCGTGAGAATTGTGAATTTTCAATAATTAGTTTTATTTAACAGGAACTTCTAGAAATTGTAAGATACAAATCTATACAATAAACTGAGTGGTATTTGTTGTACAGACTTTTCCAAAATATTAAGAAAACAAACTTTTCATACATGGATTTCTTCATTATTATCATTTTGATTTAATCATGCTCGCACACATAGCCGTAGGTCGTAATACTAGTAACTATAGTTTCTAGATACTATAGTCGTAACACCCTAGAGCCTATCGCTACAAACTTGAATATCTTCGAAACGAAGGGTCGCACAGAACAATGGCCTCACTTATTTTCGAAGGCAAAACATATACTCCATACATCTTACCCTCCTTCGATGTTCTTACAAACATTCATACAACAACCTCATTCATTCATTCAATCTCAGAATATATTGAAACTATGATTGTAATATTTTCTTCTCAATTTTCATTTATTTAATGCAGATATTAAGATATGGAGCAAGCTGCCAAAGAAATATTGATATTATTATTTAACAATTACTTATTCAATTTTATGTTTTTATGAGCTTTACTAAATTAATTTTATAACTAATTCTACAGTTTATATAGGATTACTTTTTTGTTAAATGTTTTCTAGCAGTGCAATAAATTTGACAACATCGAACATTTTGGAAACAATCAAAAATATAGACTATATATTTTGGAGAACTGATATAAGTAATCGAGCACAATGAAAAAAAAAAGAAATTGTATGGAATGAAAATATATTTATCTCCCAATTCAACCAAACATCAGCTTCTGCGCAAATTCATTCCTCCGTCTGTCCGTGACTCACATATTACATATAGGCGATATAACATATTATTTGAAATATCGTGGGTTTATAATAGTTTTAGTTACTGTTTTCCTATTAACATTGGCGCATATTTTATAATTTGTTGAACAAATCAGTGAAATTTTATTAAACTCAAATTAATCGAAAATTAAGGAAAAGCATCGCATTTCTATTTCATAATTTAAATAATGTTAGATTAAATTTTCTTATCATTTAAAATTGTTATTTCAATTTCCGCGCAGGTAAATGTAATTTTCGTTTTCAGAAACATACAAATAATTGTAATTGAAAAATACATTCCGTTTCGCAAAATTGAAAATTGCTATCTTTTCAAGCAACTATGGTTTTAATAAACAATAATCCATGATTGTATGGCAATGCTATGTACCTAAATTTTCCGCTGTTAATTGTCCTTCTCAGTTTGCTTTACTGGCGCATCTAATTTGTGATCCTCATCCATTGCTTTCTTTCTTCTTCTTTTTTCTCTGTTGTATTTTTTTTCTTTTTTTTTTATTGCTTCCTAATTCAGTGAAATCCATTTTTCACATACATATATTTGGTGCCATATTATGCCTCGTGACTGGCACATATATTGATTTATTTTTTTTATGGTTGCAGTGCGACTTGAGCTAGATTTAGATATTTCTGTATAATTTTAATATAGCATGCGACCACCTTTAAATTATCTTCTTACCTATAGTCGATTTATTATTTTTGTTGACAGAGGCATAATGACAGATGTGATTTGAAAATATTAGAATAATTTATTAAGTTTTACTTATATGATTTTATATTGGTGGAATGGTTGAGCTAAATTATATTCATCTCTATAAAATTTCTAAGACGAAAAATGAGATATTAGAAAAAGAGCATTTGGGAAAATATAAATTAAAGGGTTGAGTGCCAGAGTTATCTGACTTATATTTTCAGCTATACGAATCTATAAGGATTGTATAGTGCAATAAGTAGGAACAAAATCATATAACAGAAAATATAAATTTTACAAACTTTCAAAGATAAATAATTATAAATCAATTATATTCATAAAAACTATTACTTATATATGTATGCAAATATATATTTTGGTTTTTCTTCGTGAACTTACGCTCTCGGTGGAAGTGTGAGTGGACTATTTCTCCACGTATGAAATGTAGCCGTGCTACAATTATTTTAACATTATTCGCCTCTTCCCCGCAAAGTAGGCGACAACTGGTAGAGAGAAAAAAAGTTAGTTAAGCGCTGTCAAATTGTTGATTATTTTTTGAAAAAATTGATTACTTGCAATAATATTTTTTTAAGTACTACAAAATAATATTTAAATGTGCCATTAAGTTTATTATTACTAATTAATTGGTTTTTAATCATATTTAATTTAAATATCTGAAAATAATTCAAGTTGCACAAAATATGTAAACAAAGAAATATTTGCTCTGTAACACTCAAATTTGCATGCAAATTCTCAATTTTTTCACATATTTTAATTAAATATGATTAAGAACTAATTAATTAGTAATATGTAATAAACTTAATTGAAAATAACCAATTTTATCAACAAAAAAATCTATGGTTTGACAGCGCTTAACTACATGTTTTTAGCGCCATCTCTTTGTAACAACAGAGGCGAATTATGCGAAAAATACCGTGTCGCGACTGTCATGTTGAGTATATGCGGATGATACTAAAACTAAAACCACGATCCATAGCGAAGAGAGGAACGATACACATTGCGCTTTTTGCACTTATACAAAAATAATTGCAGCGCGGCTTTATTCCGTACGACATATATGTGGTTCTTGTATCCCTTATTTTTCTTCTCGTATCGTTATATTTTTAATTTTCTCATGATAGGAGACACTTTCAAAAAATTTCACACATATTATTTTCTTTTAAAATTAATTAATATACAAAATAAACATTACACAATCTTCAAAAGAGTTTTCGAAAGCATAATAGACTTGAAATAAAAACGATTTCGACAGCAAAAACGATTTGACAGAAAATGGTAGTTACTTACATCTTACAAGATGCAAAAATATAGAATGTTCGACAAAATTTTGTCGAATATTCGATTTGCCGATATACGTAATTTCCACCCTGAGCCCGTGCAAGCTCATTACACTAGATTTGCTTGAAAAAAAATGATTTTTAATTTCAGTTTATGTTAGTCAGTTGGAACCTTGGTATATTTGCTAACTTCTATATTTCCAAACCAGATCCCTTTCAAAATTACTAATAGTTATCGTTTTACGTCTAACCAGCACTAAGTTTCATCGAACTTAACAATGCCTTCTTCTTGAGGGTCATGAAAGATATTAGAAAAAACGTGCAGTTTGAAAATATACCTCTGTTATCATATAATCACAAATCTGCTCGGCATATATTTTTCTAATGAGCAATTTATACGATTTACTTCGATGCTAATCCATTGCTTAAGTTCTTATAATTTCACCGCAATTCATGAAGGCGTTAGTGAGATACTTAATTTATGGTATGTCTCAACGTTGTCGATTATTAAAGAAAAAAAAAATTGTTATATGAAAATGGTAAGGCACATATTTTCTTAGAAGTAAAAAGACATATACAAAATTTTACTCAGCCCTAAATAGATTTTCTTGTTTTATTCCAATCGTATATTTATTTTTAAATATGTACTTGTAAATACATATTAAAAGATATAGAATTATTAATACCACAATCTCATAATATAATAATAAACTTTTTATATTTAATAAATTCATAAAAATGAAACTTTTCTCATTAATACTATAAATATTTTCCAATTAAAACACTTTCAAACGAAAAACACATTAGTTTCTATGCTTTAATATTGTCGTGTCTGATGAACGGCTCAATTTTTTAACTTGTATTTTACGTTGTAATTTTATTTTGATAAGTTTTACCAGCACTTTTTCATTATATATTATGTCCTAAGTATAGGATAACGAATATTATGAAAAAAACGGTATTACATGTCATAGAATATTAAATATGACTGACGAATTTAGCGTACAAAACGGAACAGCATATTTTACTTAGAATTTATTATGCTGAAATTATATTTAAAATAGTTTAAGCACAATTTAACGTATGTGACTAAAAATAAATTGAATCACTATTGGAGGGCAACATTGTTGTGAACTTTACTTATGAAAAATCCATTCAATAAAAATGTTGATACTATGGCGCCATTTATAATCAGACCTATTATCTTTTGTTTTACTTTATATTTTTATTCCTCTTGGCTTCAAAACCAACAACCGCAAGCATTGTGCTAATAGTAAACCTTGACGCCATAATATCGTCTGCTCTAATTACTCACGAATAATACATTACCCAAATGAAATGACATAGAAACATTTTTCTTTTATTTTTATGCAGCACTATTTCTCGGCATAAATGCATCGACGTCGGAACGTTTTATTGGATGGACGATTACGTGAGGATAATTTAAATGAACGAAGTGAAACGGATAATGCAGAAGATCTTCGATTTAAGGAGCCGCCAATACCAATACCTTGGTTCATGATAATAACATCATTTTTTATGTTTCTTCTTGGAACGGTTAGTGTTTTATAAGTTATATCAATAAACTATGAAAACAACTTACCGCGAGGTAAGGTAAAATATCCACCTATCGCCACGTAGTATTGTAATATCGTTACCTTCATTTCAAAAAGAGTTTAAATCCACACGATAAAGGGGTTAACTATTTATGAAGTTAAGCCAACGATATAAGAAAACAAAAAAATCTAAAAACAGAAAACTATTATCCAAATGTCATATTTAAAAATCGCTCTTATCAAAATTATCAAAAAAAAATCTTTTCAAAATTTTTAAGAAATAAACTCTTATTGAAAAACTAAAAATTATTCGCTCTTATATAAATTTTATTTAAAAATCGCTCTTATCAAAATTTTCACAAAAGAAAATCTCTTATTGCAAAATTCAGTAATAATTCGCTCTTAAGAAAATTTTATATTTAAAAATCGCTTTTATTGGCAAAATTTTGTTAAGGTTTTAATAAAAGTTTGTTTCTTCGAAAATTTTAATAAGAGTTTTTTTTGTTCGAAAATGTTAATAAGAGTTGATGAGTGATTTCCAAAAATTTTTTTTTAATAAGAGTCGGTTTTTGGATTTTGAAATAAGAGTAATTTTCTCGTGGAGCCAGCAATATGATATTTTCATAAGTGGTAAGGAGAGGGTAAGTCTTTTGATTTTTAAAGTTTTTAAAGCTTTGAGTATATTTATAAATATTCTTAATTGATGATGAAAATGTTAATTTCGTTGGAAATTGAAATAAGAGTAACTTGTAACAGATGAAATGTTTATCTATACCAAACAAATAGAAAAGATTTTTTTTTTAAATATTGGCCGAGACTTTAAATTTAAAAAAATATGTGGATAAGACTTTATCTTTAAGCCTGTCCGTGCCTGTGTTTAATAGCTAATTATTTATTTTGAATACTTAATATTTTTAATATTAAAAAATTTAACCCAAAATATTTTCATGACATATTTTTCAGGCCCTTATAATCTTTAGTGGACTAATATGCTTCGGTTATTTACATGAGAAATATGATGATCGTGGAGTAACGTCACTAATCATTGGCTGCATTTTATTTATACCAGGAGCGTATTATTTTCACATCACTATTTGTACCATTTTGAAACTATCTGGATATTCTTTTGGTGATTTTCCACGCTTTAATTGATTTAAAATACAATGAAATTTGTAATTTAGCATTTTAAATAAAATGAAATAACTTATATTTACTTAATTATTGTGAATAATTAAATATTTAAAAAAATAAACCATATAAAATTATATTTCAAGTTCAACAAATCTATCTAATTTTTTTTGGGTCACAAATAATTGTGCGCCTTTTCACTTATTTAAGGCAATATTGGAATAAATGACTCTAATCGAAAGCCTCTACTGTCTGTTATGAAGTTTTACATAAAAAAAAATCAAGAGATTGCCCTTTTTTTTTGTATTTATGGTTACTATGACAACTGCATTTATATATAAAAGTGAATTTTGAGTGCTAATGAATAATTTATTATTATTCCAAAGTTGATAAAAATAACTTTCTAAACAAAATATGAATAATATATAGACATTCACAGAATAATATATTTCGGTCTTATCAGCTATACAATTTCCCCCCTTAAATATTGACATATATTCAATAATTTATTAATATTTAAAAAATATACAGATAAACCTGTGTAAATGGGGCACTATCCGTCGCAAGACTTTTTAGGGGCGCCCCATTTACACAGGTTTATTTTTTTAAATTAATAAAAGACATATTGCGCATTGTGCTCACTGTGTAGGATATATTGAAGAATATTAAAATTATATATTAATTGTTTATATTAAGTGTATATTAAGTGTATATTAAGACTTACTTTAGAGTAAGTTTATGTCAAAGTTCTTTGTTCTTTGACACATAACTAATTCTAAAGTCTAAAGTAACTTTGAATCGTTGCTCGAGTCTTCGGTTCATATAATGACGCTCATCAGTAAATATAAGCGGCAGTTCTTGACAGCTCATCATTTTTGTTCTTAAAGAGATAAAGAGGTGTCATTTTTACAACTGAAGAGCTAAAACTCTTCGGCAGTTAAAAAGAGAAGAGTCTTTGATTAGTTAACTTATGCCGTTACCTTGAGTTATTCTTCAGTAAAATACATGGTATAACAACTATTAATTAATTAATAGTTGTTATACCATGAGTAAAATACATATAAATATTAACTATATAAGGAATGTTAGGTTATGTTTTTGAATAAAGATGTGGCGCTGGTAATGACAGTTAACACGGCATTCTAATGTAAAGGCAGTTTTGTGCCGACATTTTTTTTTTTTTGGACAACTACTTTTTCAGAATGACATTTCGTATATGTAAGGAAATTTGAGTAAAATTCAATTTATTTAACAAAAAATGTTGTTATATGAGTAAAATTTAATAAAATGTCATTAGATTTTTAAATCTGAATTGTAAATAATATGTAAA
>JAABKK020057598.1:8703-37283 GCA_011634745.2 Catotricha subobsoleta
AAATAGATCCAGAATGTTGTGCTCGAAAATTTGGAATGATCAAAAAAAAATTAAACATTTTTGACCTTCTATCATAGATTTTACTTCAATTTGAAAAAAAAAAGAATTTTGAAAAAAATCAAGTATTGGTTTCGAAAATATTTGTTTTTCTTTTTGTTTTCTTTTTCCCAATAAAAATGAAGTCGTGTACCAATCCATTGGTAGTTTGTTTTAAAAATTCATCAAAAATGAAGTAAAATTGGAAAATTTATTTAGTCGCCTATAATCCTTTACATTTCATGAATGACAAAATCGAATCATATTATACATAAACAAATTGTTAAATGTGTCTATGAATAACTTCAATACTTAACAGATAAATTTGAACATGATTTATTCCCGGTTATGTCCAATATAATTGTAGATTTATGTAAATGTTGCGTGTAGACTGATGGTTGATGATAGATATAGATTTGGATGCGTGCGTACATAATAAATTCAAATGTTCTACCATAATTATTTGAAATAAATGCCTAGATGCATTGTGATCCGATTTTGCTGCTGATCTAACAAATATAAAACTAAAATCATATCTCGTAATCACATAAATGAATGCTTTATAGGAATTTTAATGCTAAAATAACTATTAACTATAGATATTCACATATCAATACGAATAAAATTATGATGAATGGTTTTAATCAGAATAATGATTGCCGATTAAAGTAATATGGATTGCACTAAATAATATTATAATTGCATTGAGATGTAATTAGCACGTAGATGTGTCGCGAAATAATATAATATAATTATAATGCATAATACTCGTAATTGATCCAAATAATAGAAACTCTGTATTTGTGAATATTATGAGTGGTATTATTGGATTTAAAATGTTTTCCTCAATTATTCAATCTAAAATATTTATTTTTAATTTACTATTAATTTCAGTATATTATTATCCATTTTATTAATAAAAAAAAAATAAAAATAAAAAAAAAACGATTTGCATATTATTTAATGTTCTTTTGTGCTTCAAAGAAATTTAAAAAAAAAAATAGATTAGCGGTTTGGACATTAAGCTGTCGATATAATCTTAATGTAAAAACTTCTAGGTCAAATAATTTGACAGCAACTAATTTGAACAAAATCAAATCGATTTCATTTCTAAATACTAAAAGTATTATCAGAACATTTTATCATTTATTCATAGTAAAATATGCCCTATATTTGGTTATATTTTTTTTTGAAATCACCCTACCTAAATCGCACTGTTTATTTTTAAATCAATAATATTTTATATTTTGATATTATTTATTATTATTAATTTTCAGCTGGAAATAATGCGGCCAATTTACTACATTCCCATAACATTTCAATTCTCTTGGCTATCGTAAACATATTTATGTCCATACCTGCAGTGTTCCTTAGGTAACTAGTCAGCCAGTTTTTGTTTTTATTTTAAAATACAAAACAACTTATAGTTATATTATATAATAATATAAATATATAAAATAAATATAAAATAAATTTAAGATTAAAAGAAAAAAAGAAAAAGTATATTTATATTTTATGCATAAAATATTAATGTTAAAAAGATAAAGTGAATGTAATGACATAAGTTCAAGTATATTGGATTCTCCATTGTAAGTTCAATTTAGAAAATATTAATGAAAATGTAATTATAATTTTAGTAATGTAGAAAATTATTAACGATTTTTGATAAGCTCAGTTGTTTTCATGATAATAGAATAGAATTATTCTTTTCAATCTCAATTTTTTGTTTTTAAAAACGATTAAATATGAATTCTGTAAATTTTTCATGAAATATTGAAACGAAACATCAAAGTAAAATTTTATACATCATAGCATGCGATTCTAAAGTTTTATTTTGAACGAAATTTTTTTTATATCGTTGGGCTTGCCTACTTCACACATTTTACAAGAAACTCATATACTCGTCTACAGTGTTAATTTACCAGTTCGAAGTACTTATGAACCTAAAAAGTATTAAAGGGTATATTAAGATGCATTCAATATCATTTTCCCTTGAATTTAAAATAAGTGTTAATTAAATACGACGCGTACACCTTGCGAATGAATCTTTGGCAATCACGATGCAAAAGAAAATCGAAAAAACAATTGGGTATAAATCACATAGTTCGGAAAGAATTTTTTTCATAATAATTTATAGCTAACATGACACTGAGGTTCTGATATTACATAGGAGAATTTAAAAAATAACACGTACTAAGTCATTTATGGCAATTATGAAAAAAAGCCATTAAAAATTACATATTGCCAAAGAATTTTTTTTATTATAGCATATGTTTTAATGGTAAAATTAACTATCATTAATCTTAAATAATAATAATTATTATTTAAAAAAAAAAACCATGATTTATAGATATTTATATTTAACCATTTAAAATTATTGACAAAAAAAAAATATATATATAATTATAATTATAATAATAATATTGATCCTTAAATCTAAATGAAAAATGTTAAATGTTAAAGAAGGCCATATAAAAATATAATAAAATGAATTAAACTTAAATCATAATTAAAAGAAAAAAAACTAAAAAAATAAAAAAAAAATATTAAATATAATTTTTGGATATATTTTGTAAAATAATAAAAAATATTAAACTAAACTAAAGTAAAAAAAATAATATTGTATTAAAAAGTATTGAAAAAAATTGAAAGAAAATTAATTAAAAAATTTTAAGATATATTTATTAGTTAAGTGGAATATATTAAATAAAATTAAGGAAACGCAATTGTTGTGATGTTATTAATTTATATCGTATATATTAATTACAATTACCTACAAATTAAATTAATATTAATATTAAAATTTAAAAAAAAAACTAACTATCTAATCTAATTTTAACTAATTTAAAGGTCACACACTTTTTAGAGAGAAGAACTTGTGTGTTTCAAAAGAAAATTCGAAAAAAAAAATTGTAAATACTTTTTTGTAAATAATCAATGTAAAGGTAAATAGATTTTTTTCCAGCTACTAATTACTAAAACACATTATGAAGTTATATTCAAAAAAAAAAAGAAAGAAGAAAAAATTATTATTTTAATTGTCAACAAAATATTTTGATTTTCTATTGATAATTTTACAATTATAGTTATAGCTAATAATTACTTCCTTAATGTTAATAAACACAAACAAATATAATTTTGATTGATAGAAATCAGCATTGAATCCATTTCACTTTACCAAACACTTTATTACGAAAATCTTCAATTCAATACGAACGAACCAAAATAAATAAAAAGGAAAAACAAATAAAATAAACATTCATAATAAAAAAAAAAAAAAACAAATCACTGTATGCACCATTAGAGTTAGAGGTAAATAATATAAAAGGTAAAAATCAATAAACTTAATGTTTGAAAATCACACACAGCAAATGCCAATATAAAATTAATATGATTGTTTTTTACCAACCCCATCATCCTTATAAATTATATACCATAAATAGCAAAAAAAAAAGTAAATAAATAAATAAACAAAAACGTAAATACGTAGAAAACAAAATAAAACTTTATAGCATGTACGAATATTGAAATATCATAACCTGTCTTTCAACTACCTTTCCTCTTTCCACCATTCCGTGCTTCTACTATATGTACCCCAATTTCCTTACCCACACACCATACAAAAAAAAACACTCTTATAATAATAATAATAAAGTAATACAAAACTATGTTATTATTATTATTATTATATAATAGTTATGATGTGAGCTCTGAAATACAATAAACCAATAACCATTCATGTGCGCTGTGTTGTTTTTCGATCGTTTAATATTGACAATTCAATCATAATAATAGAGGTTGGTAATTTCGAATACAAAATATAAAAATTGTATACCGACTAGCAGAACTCATCATAAAATAATAATAAAAATGAATTAATAATAAACTGGATTTCTAAAAAAAAGGAAGCAAAAAACACGTATTAATTTTCTAGCATTTATAATCAATAAAATGTTTATTCCGTTATTTCTATTGTCGTACCAAAACATATGATTAAAAATTAACATAATCATAATAAACAGAATTTACATTTAATTTTCACCAAAATGCTTATTTTTATGCTTGTAGAGTGTATAATATATCATTACCAATGTTTTACGCGAAACTTGTTAAAAAAAAAACTTCTTTGATGGGTTTAGCTTTAAAGCTCAACAAAATTATTCAATGTGTCATTATAAATTTGGCGGCTTCTCCAAAACTGTTCCTTTTTTTTATCAAAACTCTTCGGAGTAAAACATCAATATGATTTTCTATTTACTACTTACAGCATTTTCTAATATTCACCGGTTATAACCACTACCATAAAATAAAGAATTCCAACGGTAGAAAACGGTGAATTTTTATATGCATTTGACATCAACCGTTGAATACTAAAACGTTCTGTTTGAATAATGATCAAAATCTACCGCACTGGTTAAACGGTGAGTACTAGAAAATGCTGTTAATAGTAGTAACAAAAAAAAAACCTGATAATGATGAAAATTCAAGTTTTCTAACATTTTTTTTAAAATTATATCAACGCTAAATTCAACAAAATCGATGACAAAAACAAAAATTTATAATAAAAAAAAAAAAAAATTGTTTATTTTCATAAATTGCAAAATATTCCATATTATTTTTATACCAAAATAACGAAAAACTTACAAAACAAACAGCTATTAAATACATTTTTTTTTTTTTAAATATAAAATATTATCATAAAATTATCATATTGTAAAGTGAAGTAAATTATATTTTAATTATTAACTAGATTATATTATCTATTAAATATTATATACTTCTACGTAATTTAATGCAATTTTAAAATATAAATCAAAAACATAAAACAATACAAAATATGATATGAAAAAAAAAAATAAATAAATAAATAAATAAATAAAATAAAATAAAAATGAAATTAAATATAAAAATTAAAATCACTAATTAGGTCAACGAAATTCAAGAGCTATCTATCTACTGCACAATGTAGAAAGATAGACAGATATATAACATTATAAATAAATTACAAAATATAATATAAAAAAACATCATTAAAATAATAAACGAAACCATACATCATCATAATATACAATATACATAATACAATTTATACACAAAATACCAAAACATACACAAAATCATAAACACAAAACAATTAAATGAATTAAATTATAAATTTTAATAACTAACTAAAATGAGAAATGTTAAAAATAATATCAATTCTATAGCATATCTGTAAACATGAAAATGAATTAATAAGACTATCTTTACTCTACATTATAAATTATATATGATAACTTATTAACTATAAATTATAATAAATAAAAAGAAAAGAAAAAAAAAGAAAATATTGAAATTATAGAAATATTAAAAAAATATTTTTTTTTCTTTTCAAATTTAAATTCAAGAAACTAAAAAAAAAAAAATAAATAAAATAAAGAAGAAAATAAGTTTGTCTTAATATAATAATTTAAAATGTTTCAGTTTTTCATTTATCTTTTGCAGATTTTACATTTTCACACAAAACAAATATAGCCCAGGATACCGGCACATTTGCAAGCTAAGAACTTTCATTCTCATAAAAGATTATTAAAATACCTGCGTTAAAAATAATTAAATATTATGTTTTGAGATATTCCAAGCTCGTTAAAAGATTTTAAAATAAATTAAATTGTGTAAGACTATGAATTATTAAAATTTCTACTATTCGTAGTTATACGCTTATATTTCAACTTGTGTGCATAACTTTAAGAGAACTTGTATTTTGACATGTGTTACTCAGGCTCGTAATTATAAACCGATGGAATTTAAGATTAACATTTTTATCTATATATATTATATATATATACATATAATATATATATTTATATATATATTCTTCTTTAAATAACAGTTTTAAAAGCCATGGACTGAGGTGTGAACCTTTAACTCAATAGAAACCGAATGTGTATCAATAAATGTTTTTTTTTATTATTTTTTTAGATTATTATGGATTTTAATAATCTAATAACTTGTAACAGTAATTCAATTAAATTTGATAACTTTGAGTTGCGGTGCTATTCGTTTTTTGTCATTCTCTCATATGTGAATAGAATTCAGGCTCTGGGTAATTTAAATACACATTCGTAGATAAATATTAAAAATGATGGCGGATAAATCTATTTCGAAAAGTCCATGCTCCCAGATTAATCGTACTTAAAATTATGAACCTTATTTAGTGCTAAATTTAAACATTTTACCACAATTTTCATAGATTGGTTTTTTGAATTCCTCTTATTTATTAGATTTTTTGTTAGTGACAAAATTTTCCATTTCGTAAAGATGAAATTTTGCGCAACGGATTCTTGACAATAAAATACGTCGCTGCTGATTGATGAGTTACAAAAAAAAAAAACAGTTGCTTCACACGGAGACAAATATATATCCTTCAAAATGATTTCATTGTTCAAACGCAGACAGACAAAACAAAAACAAACAAGAAAAAATAAAATTGAAGCAAAGCTTCCTCATTTTATTTAAATAATTTCTGTATTTCAATAATATTGATATGCATTCAACGTATGCTATTCCAAATTCAGTCTTAATTCAGCAAAGATATCAGGTGTGGTAATACTTGTTAGGATGTAAGTATTCAATTACAAAAGTAATAGGTAAGTTGATACCATAGAAATTTTTCATGAACTACAATTTTAATTTTCCCTATTGCTGCTTATTCAAGCATGTAGCTAGTGCTCAACTCATCTTTTATACTATATTAAGGAAAGGCTCAACGAAAAAAAAAATGAAATACCTTTCAGTCTTTTTCGAGACGAGGCACATGTCTTTAACAAAACGAGTTACATAAGCTTTTAATACAACGAAAAATATTGAGCTACCAATTAATCATAAACTATATAATTTTCTTTTCTCCTTTCTAAAGTAGGATATTGTAGGTTGAATTACGTACCCAACCAACATTTAGTGGTTTAGATATATATAGCTCTTATTCTCGTATAAATAACTGAAGTTTTATGTATATATAAGTATTCTTTTTTTTGCATAAGCTTCTAGTTTCAACATAATAATAAAGATGATTATGCGATGATTAATATACCGGTAATTAATTATATTTGATATAAAAAGAGGCAGATTTTGTAAAATTAAACGTCATCAAAAAGTTTTATGTACAAAACCGATACTTCTAGAATGTATTTTTTTTTTTGCTTTTTATGGTGGTAGCACAATATACTTAACTCATACATATATATATTTTTCAGTCCAAAATTTGAAATTAAGATCCTAAGACGAAACATGATAAAGTATCAGTATTTGTTATTTTAGACAGTATAAATTTCAATGGTATTTGATTTATGTGTAATATTAATGCGTAATACTAATAATAACAAGTGATATTTAACGGTTAGCTTATTAATGATTGGGTTTAAAACCCATTGAATATCATGAACATGGAAATTAGTGTTAGTATGTACGGCTATGGTAATTGTTATTAGTCTCCGTAAAAATGAAGTATATATACTTGACAATAGTCTTAAATATATAAGTAGAAAATATTGTCCTGATTCCTAATACAGGCAATCAAATATATAAATTAATAGCAAAATTCATTGATAGAAAAAAGAAAGGCGTATTTGATTTATTTATTATTATTTGACTATATATAAATAAAACAGATATAGAAAGCAAAGATATCTCAAGTATTCATGCATGCGCGTATTATATCCATTTATTTTATATGACCAATGTTAGTTTTATGTGTAGAAAGCAAAACCATATAAAAATACAAAATGAAAAGAATTGAAGCAAACTAACGCAACCATGTATAAAACAAAACGAACGTCAAACGTCAACCTAACACCGACATTTTGTTTATGTCAGCCTCAGGAGGTTTCTCACATATGTATAATAATAATAATAATAATAATAATATATCTAACGCTAACATTCTAACACCATCGAGCATCAAGTCATATAAAACATACTTAAATTATACAAAAAAACATAAAGTAATAAAAAGGACACAAACATTTTTTTTTTCTTTTTATATTTATATTACAACGCATATAATATTATGATGTGCTATGAGTATATATTATGCTACTCAGTTTTACTGATATATAACTAACGGTAGTCCCTCCACCAAGTAACATTACAATGATGACGTTGATGTCCATCGCAAAAAGCTTTTATACTAACCTAACATATCTATTATATATGTAGGAAGCATAGAAACATTATATATATATATATATACCTTCCCCAATATAGAATAGCATATACCTTTGTAGACCTTAAGAGTTGCACAGCACATACGTACGTACGTACGAATATCATAGCAATGTCATTATATACAATTTATTTATATTCCCTGTGTAAAGTTATTTTTTTTTTTTCAATCCCATAAGAATTTTTGTTATTCACCACATTGCGGTGTGTGTGTGTGTTAAAGAAAAAGGTATAAAACCTATTTATTTATAACAACCTTCTTACTTATCATAGCTGGTTTCGTGGTGCTGCTGTGCTGCTTGTCTTATAAGTTATAAATATTTTATTTCATTTTTTTGTGATCACTCTAATACCGTTTTTATTGTTTATGCGGAATATATTTAAGCATCAACCTACATAATAAATAAAGAGATGAAAACTATTTTCAAATCATTTTGTGGCAAAATAAAAATGATATGATATGGGATCCAATTTTAATATTACACAATTTCTTTGTTCTTTTCTTTTCTTATAATAATTTTGAGCATATTTGTTTTATTAATAATTAATGGTGGGTTACTTACATTTTGAAACAACATTTTATTGAAATAAATCAAGTTCAGATTAATATGTATTACTTTTATTATTTTCAAATTCAACTTTGCTTCGACAATATTTAAAAAAAATATTCAATTTCTTAAATATCGCTTAATTAAAAGATTTTTTTTTTCAGTATTATGTATTTAAGTTAAGTTAAGTGAACCTAAACTAAACATTTTTATAATCCATTTGTGTCGTGACAAAATAAGAAAAATAAATAAGTACACCTACTATCTAGTTTATACATTTCTCTTATTTTTTTTTTTAGAAAAGAAGAAATACAACTTATATATACTTAATCCTATGTTTTTAAAAATACCTGACAATTTTATTTCCTCTGGTACGGTGAGTTTGTGCTTATGGTTGTAGTGACTTGCTAATAAATTATTCAGCAATGCTTTTAAACATTATTTTTGTAACTTTGTGGGTTTTGCTTTTATGTTTATTTATTTTTTTTTTTTTTTAACTTATTAGTATTTAAATTAAAAGTTTCAATTTTGTAAATGCATTTTATATTTTACGTTTTATCTTTATGTATATTATACATTGTACATGTACAGTACAATGTGAAATGTGTGAATGGTAAAATAGATCTATAACACATTTTTATGTTGATTGATAATATATACAAAACAGATAGTCTTGCTGGCATTGGTATTATAGTATCTTTGATGCTTTGACAGATTCTATCACTGTATATATACAATAAATAATTGTATTCTACTTTAATTGACATTTGTGTTCGTCTGCTAATGAATTTTTTGTTGAGCAGCGAACAGGTATATTTTTAATTTAACCAATTGATATTTTATATAGTTTTTTCTTTATTATAAAATATTTTCTCGAATGCTATTTACTCATGAAAATGTTTTAGTTTTTTAATAATTTAAATTTTGTTTGGTGTTCGCACTATAATGAAAATCTATATATTGAATGAGTTCAGAGTGACTTTTGATGATTTTGATCGATAATTTCAAAAATGTTCCAATATACCAAACTACCACTCATGATTTTTTTTTATTGATCTGAGTCTAAATGATAATATGCACTTTTCTTAGTTATTCCCTTCAAAGCACTAATACATAGTGAAATTGCTATAATCAATGTTTTATAAATATCAATAAAAATGTAGTGTTCGAAGCTTTTATTCCAAAATTCTTTACATAAGTTTAAATGTCTCAAAATTCTAAAGAAAAAAGCCACCCTATAGTCTGTTCCATATAAATTGACCAACGTTTTTTTTTTAATTTTTTTAATTTAAATTTGAATGCAACATTATCATTGGTTGATATTTTCATGGTTAACTTATTACTCATGGCATATTTATTGTTTAAGTTATGTCGCGTATATTTATAAACAACCATGCATATAAAATCGTTGGTCTATTCATATGGAACAGACTATAATATATTGATCGTTGTAATAAATATTATTTCCACATCAATAATTAGAATTTCATTAGATTTTTTTTATTTAAAAATACTGTACAAGAGTAAAATCAATAGCTAAATAGTTTAATTTTCCAAAGGTTATAAATAATTTATAACAATTATATCAATTATAACAACTAAGAATTTATTTGAAATTCAAGGTACCAGCTTATGGTGATAAAATTATAAATTTACTGACATTAGACGCTGGATTTAGATATTTAAGCTATTTAATATTTAATAAGATTTAAAATTGATACGAAAAATTAGATAATTATTATATTTTCAAAAGAGTATTTCACTGGTACATTTACCACTCGAAGTCGTATGAAACTAGAAACTATTATTAGGGTGGATCGATTTTTTTAGAACCGCCGGCACCATTGTTTTCTGAGTTGTATTTTGTCTCCTGATTACCGCCATATTTTTGTATTTTAAATTGAATTCTGCGAGGTGCTAAACACACCCATAAGGTAGAACCATATTGTTAATCAGGAGAGAAAATGCAACTCAGAAGACAATTGTATCGGCGGTACTGAAAAAAATGATCCACCCTATTATTCATATATTTTATATACATAAAGATTATGACCACAATCACTTCATGTTTATATTATTCATGAATATCACGTTTACCAAGTAATTTATACAATAAACCAACCAAACACAAATAATATTATTTCTGTAATATTGAAATATTTTCTGAATTTAATTGTTGTAAATCTGGTTTGTGAGTATCGTATCATTATAACATCATATACAGGGTGTTCTACTGAAAACCTTAGATGCTTTATTTTTTTTTTTTTATAATACAAATAATAAATACGCTCTTGAACCTGATCAGCATCAAAATGACAATTTTTGGTTTATAGAGGATAGAGGCGTTTTGAAACTTTGGCAAGGTGATTGCTATGTAATTGGAACTATAAATATTACTTTGTAGTAGAAATATCTTTAAAATAATAATTTAAGTGCGTAAACGTGATTCTAATTTTCATTTCAGCTTTTGAATGGGACACCCTGTATACTAAAATATAATTTATATGTATTTTCTATAATATGTATATAAATTCTGTGAGTACTTATTATAATTGGTCCTTTTGTTTTAATATATGATTGTTAGTACGAATTAATTGACTTATATTTCTCGTTTCGAGAGCATTTTATACTTTTCAATATTATGATTCTATGTAATCTCACGCATAACAAAAGACAATAAACTTTAATTATATATTCTCTTTTTTCATTATTTATTTATATTGAAACATTTTATAAATAGTCAACAAGAACTGTACATTATTTTAAATTGATTTAATATCATTTATTCTAAGTAAATAATTAATATTATTTCCAATAGTGAAAACTCGTTTATCAGAATAAACAAGCATCTTCTAGAGGTAAATTAAATTCTTACCATTCCCAGAAATAAAATATTAATGTTTGACTTCTACCACTCATTATTCTATGAAATGAGCTGCGATGATGTCTTGTACGTGCTTATAGCCTGTACTCTTATTATCAATTTCTTACCATTTTTTTTTTCCAAACCACTCTGATATTCCATATTTATAGAACACTTTATCCAATGCTTCATGTAGCTTTTCTACTACTTCAATTAGGTCAAATGCTTTGAAAGGTACTTTCAATTAGAATTTTCATCCTATCTTTTATTCTGTTTACCTATAATAATATTAATATTACTTTTGAATACCGTGTTTCTCTTTACAATTGAAATATCATGTACGTAGGAGTAGGAGCTTTATTAAAATATCTTCTTTGAATTTAAGTAATTGACGTATTATTAATATTTCTTATCTTGCTTCTTGTATCGTGTATATAACACTAAAAGTAGAATCGTATAAGGTGGAAGAACACATTAATAGCAGATGACCTTCATATAATAATGTGGTGTAATACAGTAACCCAAAAACATGTACATATTAATAAAATTTCAAATAAATTTGAACATGTGTTTATTAAAATGAAAAATACAACAAAATATGATTTTCTACTTATTCTTTCAAACTCACATAAAAATTTAAATTTACAATATTCATAACTTTCCGCTCACATATCATGTGCACAATTTATATACAATAAATTGATTATTAAAATTATAAATTCACTTTTCTCCTCCAGAGGATTACTTTTGTGCCACTAGCAACACACTAATTTTCAATTTAAATACACAACATCAAGCCATCGTACACCACACCGTTTCGGTATAAATATAAATACAAACTTACAGCTATATAGAAACACAATCTTTATTATATAAAATTTAATATACTCTTTCTCTCTCTCATTGATGCTTAAAAAAACGTTTTCTGGGGAGGGGGGTGGGGTATTGAGCTTAAAGTAAAAAGCATTCTATATATAAAATACATATACGCATACTATGTATGATGGTTGTATTAGATTATTATATTGCATGAAATATATTATAATATCTAAATATACACCACCACTATTATAATGCCACCCGGCAGCTCAAAGCTCAACTCTTATCTTCTGATTAAAATTTCAAATGATAATTACGTTGTTAGTAGCACCAGGCAAATCGCGTAATATTTGCATAATGCTACTTAAGAGGACTAAAATGAAAATATAAAATTGATAAGGTAAATATCATTTCAAGAGGGGGTGGAATATATTAAGAAATGAATATACTTTATGAATACACTACACATCTTATATACACATTTCAATGTCTATTATTAAATTGAGAATATCAAAATACTAAAATATGTATTCCAATCTACATACAAACAAAAAAAGAAAAATTATTTACTTATACTTTGCTAATATTATTAAAACAATATAAAAATAAATTGACACTAAGCTTTCCATTAATATAATAAAAGTGTAGATGCATTGGAGGTGTTGTTGCTGCGACATTGATATTCTTAAATTAATTTATTTAAGCAATAAAAGTTTAGCACGTCTGGCAACTAGTGATATAGGTCAAAGTGATAATATTGTTTGCACAAGTGACAATATATATAAATATCATGATTTGTACGATTGAGGTTTTATAAGATTAAAAGCTTTCATTTATGATTTATCAAGTTCTTTAATTTCATTATTATTAAAGTTCGTTTCAATGGTTTGTCATTTTAACCTAAAAGTACTTTCGTGAATGAGAATCTAAGAGTGAAAAAAATAATATAATAATAGTTTAGTTTATATCTATTGCTAGGCACCACCCTTTAAAAAAAAAAAGAAGAAAAATATCATTACAGTAACTATATATAATTCAATTGAAACTTAGTCCCTCTAAAAATTGAAATACTTACGCGCGTGCAACCCATTCTATCTGACATTAGAGGAAGCAATGAAATATGATCCTAATAAGTCTAGCCATTGTCATCATTAAAATTGACTATGAGTTGACAACCATATTAATATATATAAATGTGTAATAATAGATGGAAAATTGTCGAGAGATTGCAAAGGCAATGGTCGAATACAATGAAAAGGGTTATTATAATTGAAACGTATTTCCATGGTTATTTGTCGTGATATGCCGCATTAAAATTATGATGATAACAGACATGGGATAATTATATTTTATGATCTTCAATAATATTATGCGAATTCCATTGAAGAAAAGCAAAATTAAAATTAAAACGACAGATTGCTCAAAAGCTATTTAATTAACGAAATTTTTTTTATGCTTCAAAAAAAAAATAATGCAAACAAAAACGGAGCCAAAACAAATTACATAAAAATGTTATTACACTTTTACGCCCTTTACTTTTATTTTACCTACTCAATTAATGATGGTAATATGACAAAAGTTAATCTGAAATTAAATTATTCTATTTATTATACTTCTTAGAGTATTATACAAATCTAGATTGGTAACGGGAACAAATACCCATATATTAATACCCTTAATACAAATACGTAATTCGAAATATACTTACTTGAATTTAACTATATATATTATGGTAGAAAATATAATATAAATTAAATATATATATTTATATATACCAGATACCTATAGGTATATATTTTATATAGGGAATAGCGATTATAATTGAAAGACATTTTGATGAATAGTCGAGAAAAGAAATCAAATTACGAATGAAATCACTTATCATGTTCTGCTTATAGATAAAAAAATATATATATATATAATATATATAAAATTATAATTTATTTTCTGTTGATAATATAGATTTGGTGGATATAATAATAATAATGTTATAATATATAATGCGGGTAATGCGCTTACATTTATTTCTATATTATACCATATATTATGATATGGAACAACTATATACTTAAGCTCAAAATTCAAACTGAAGAGGCACTCTAAATTCCATCACAGACGTCTTGAATGATATACCAAAAGTAAATACCATCCACTTAATCACTCCGATTTCCTTCATTTCACTGTTATTTTATTTTATACATTTATATATTTTAATATACTTTACCCAGCAACTAAATAGAATAATAGATAGAGGTATAGGATGTCATTGTTGCGAATAAATTATATAAAATTCACTCATTCAATTGAAAATATATTAATACCACCACCGAATAATAGGCAAATGATTTTAAAATACGTATACCAATGTGTATAGTTTGTACTTACTTTTACCTACCACCTAACTGCCGATTATTTTTATATAGACAAGACATAGAAGACGTATAACAGTATGGTAATGGTACTTAGTGTATTCTTTATAATATGTAATCCTACCTACTTCAATTATACGCAATTTTTATGAAGTATTTTCTTTCTTGTTTGCATACCTTTACGGTGACATAAACACTTTTTTCTCTTTTTCTTCTTTTTGTTTTGTTTTGGTTTTTTTTTTTTTTTTTCATTTGTAATGAGACTATGAGAGATAATTTAAAATTTTAATTTTTAAGTTTGTTTTTTACAAACGAGTACCTAATGTACTTACATAAGTAAATATTTAAATAAATTTCCCTATTTATTTTGAAATAAATTGAGTTTCATTTAATTAAAAAATATAAAAGCGGTATTTTAATTTATAACATATTTTTAATTTTTACCTTTCGAAAGAGTTTCTAATCATATTAAATTGCGGCATCTGTTTGTGTCTCCTTCAAGAGACTATAAAATGAAAATAATTAATATTATTCAGAGAAAATCATCAGACCCAACCTATTCAAGTTTATAGTTTTCGTTAAGAGAGCTCTATGGGTACGAAAGCTTTTTGTATTTCTCACTAACGTGCGGCATTTTAAATGCATCTAATATAATTAATTATTCGTGTTAAAAAAAAAACTAAAATTGTGTGTCATTTTTGAAAATAACCTCTAAATGAATAAAAAAAGGTGACAATCTGACAACAACGCAATAAAAGAGCTTTTTTTATTTTCTTTTGTGTTTTTTGCGGAAAATATTATGTAAATCAACTATATTTCGCGAAATGATTTAAAAATTATAAAATCTATTTCCAGCATTTATGAGCTAAAGCCTCAACTTAAAATATGATGTAGAAAAGTATTCGTAATTTTCAGCCATTTCTGAGATAAATCGGGGCCCGCAACAGGGTTTTAGCGATATAGCTCTCAAATAAGAGTTTATCATTTTATTTAATTGAATATAGTCTGAAAATTTAAATTTAGGTTTTCCAAGAGTTCAGTAATAAAAAATCATGATAAAAGAACATCGTCTGATCTTATACTAAATCTTGCTTCCAAATGCTTTCGTTGACATTTGAGTTGTGAAAGAAAAAATACGTGTCAAAAGTATCACCACTTACGACCTCAAGCTTCAGTTTATGATGTACAATACAATTATTTGCACTTCAATTTCAGTATTACTTAGAATTACACTTGATCTAACCCATGATAATTAAATAAAATAATTAAATTGATATTAATTCTATAACTACCTGAAAATGCATATATTTTATTATATTATATAGATATCGCTATGCATAATGTTAATGTATTTATGGAATGTATAACCATTTTCTCTTATCAAATATGTATGACGTATATTAATGAAATCGTCTATTTTGAATAGACAGATATCTCAAAATATTAAGGGAATGGAATGCATGAGTGCAAGTGAAATAAAACATACAAAAACTTAATGTGTGAAGAGTGTACATATTCATTCTCCTAACTTTTGAGACTGCTGTAGTTTCGTTTAAAAAAAAAGAAGTGCGGTAATCCAATTACAATCCAAAATTTCATCAGAAACATTTTCCTTGCCCAATTACTCACACTTATAATAAATATAATTCTTCACATTGCACATAATATTTCAATCATGCTATTAAGTTTATTATAAGTTTATTAAATTATCTTTAAATTTTACGCAATTCCCAACTAATAAATTCACAATGTGGCAAAATAATTTACCCATATCATTGACATAAATTTTCTTAAAAAAAAAAAAAAAGAAAAAAGGAAATAAAAAAAACCAGAAAAATTATATATATAAATAAAAATAAATATAATAAATAAAAATGTGTGTGGTGTATATGAAAAATGATTTAACATGATTTCTCTGGGGACTTTCCCAGTTTTTCTCAACAAGTTTTCTTGTGTTTATGCGAACAAAAATATTTATATACACACCTTCACTACGTACACTAACTTGAATAAACGTAAAAACCAAGCAATAAATATACCTAATTCTATAATAATACAAATAATATAACATACATAGGTCTATGCACATGGGAAAATTATTTATAAATTTTTCAACACAAGCCATACTTACATACCACCACTATAGCCAAATATAGAAGAAAACTGTATGTTGACTATTTGTATTTTTGAATGTGAATATAGTGCAAAAAAAGAGAAACAATTTTTATTTTTATTTCTTTTTGTTTTTTTTTTGTTTTTTTCTTCTTTATTTCAAGTAAATATATTATGATCTAGTGTTAGAGTCGGTCGGTATTGATAAAAGCATTCCATACATAATAATATTTGTTGGTATTTAGATATTAATAATATCGCCTAGCACTAAAGTGCTTTATTTGCTTACTTATCTATGTTGCAGATAAAATAATAATATTATAATATTTGTGGCATGAAAATTTAAATAGGCCCTCAGGTGAAAAAAAAAACAGCCACAAATATACACAGGATCAAGACCAATACGTTTCATCCACCGTTAAAAAAGACGTGACTGTGCCTAAATTTGACATATTATATTATTAAATTGATTGTTCACAAAAGGTATTGGTACGTTTTTGGTATATAAATGATGAAAATGGTAATATAGAAGAGTGTAACCATATCACATATATATTATACATACAGCCTTCCACCCATCACTTCCCTCCTTTCCTCAATAAAATAATATAAATAATAACATTAATAATAAAATTTGAAATCAAATAAGTAAAATAAATATCAAAAGTATGAATTTATGTAAATTTCAATGTAATGGCTACAAAATACATAACAATGGGAAAAAGAAATGATAAGTACGATAAAGAATTTATATTCCATTCCAAGTACAAAATAAATATTTCAATAAAATAATCGTCACGTTTTTGGTTTGGTTTCTATCAGGCATACGTTCAATACATACTTTAACAAATACTTATTCGCAAACAAATATTTCGACGCCAATTTTGGTTTATTCTAATCACCAAAAATCGGATTTTGAAGTTTACAACAATCAAATTTTTAATTAAAATGGAAAACAAGCAAAATGAATTTGTTAGTAATCATTGTGGAATACTTGCTATTGTTCTAATACTAATTTCGTAGAAACGACCATAAAATGTTTGCTTTGTCTTTGCATGGAGAAAATATAAAGCAATGGAATTGAATTAATGGCATAGCAAAGATTAATGTAAAACAGGAGAATGGACTTCAGACACAAAAAGAATGATTAATTCTATAATTTTGTTTTTGAATAATTTAGAGTATGAAGCTAAAATCTAAAAATATGAATATGCAACGTAAGCATCTAGAATGTTACTGTTAGTTTACATATATTCACAGAATTCGTGGATAGATTATGCAGTTATTTCTTCTTTTTGAAACAATGTCATATTTAAATGTATTTAGGTTTTTATTTATGTCAATATTATCATGTTATCGAAATTTAGAACGACTATACAGTAAGAATCTTAAACATATTATTACAATTCAAAAGAATATAAGTTCCATGTATGTCGCTTAGATCAAAATAAATCTAATGAAACCATACATCAGTTTAATATATATTTATAAAATATAAAATACAAAATATGTTTTATCTATTTCGTTATATATGTATAGCAAATACTTTTCATTTTATTTTATTTTATTTTTTTTTTTCATTCTCTTGGTGTATCTAGATTAAACTTATGTGCGTTTGAATTTCGAATATTGTGTGAGAAGATCAAATTTCGGTGTATTCGATTAGACTTTAAAATGTTAATATATTATTATGCGTCAGGCGCGTACGTGAATACAATTTTTTGGTTTGCATATTACTGAATTGCATATTTTAGAAAAACAATGCTACCAATGAATTCGTACATGACTTCGTTTTTTGTAAACATGTATATTTTCACGAAAAAAAAGGCTGCGTCTTTTGGTATATTGACCATCAATATCCGACCACTCAATCCTGAGATTCAAGAAAAATATGGTAAAGAAAACAAAAATTAAAAAAAAATCACTAAACCAATACCAAGTAAAAAAAAAATTATGTTATTTTATTTGTATCTATATAAATGAGAAACTTATTCAAAGTTATTTTGTTAATTAATTTAAAGTATTATTAATGACAATAAGTAACATAATGATGTAGAAATTCTTGTGACCAATTTCAACATTTTTGGTTTCACCAAAATTTATTGTAATATATTTATTTCCATAGAAATTAATATACATATAGAATATTTAAAATGTATTAAATATATTAAGCTTTAGGTATATTTGAAAATCTTTTATCTTTTAATGCTTTTTAATATATTAATATAAGTATTTGGTGCAAATGTAGATATACCTACATACCTATAATAATAGATTATTATGTATCCCACAAATTTTCAAATAAAATATATGTATGATTATTATATTATTAACATTTTCCATAATCACAATCTGAAAAACCCTTTTTCTCGAAAATATATGCTTATTATAATAGTATAATTATGTGACTTTTGTCTTATCTTCTAAAATAAAGCTTTCGAGCTTCACTTATAGGTACTTCTGACTGTAAGTTAAGTATGTAAATTACAGCTATTCGCTGTTTATAATGAGAATATCATACATTATTAGTATCTGTAATACGTATTCATGTTCTTCATGTATGAATGTTTTCTACCAAAAATTATATTACATTTCCAGAACACTAATAATATGGCTCTAGGAAAGGAAATAATTTAAGGATGGCCTTAAAAGACAACAATAAAATAAAACTTTAACGTCTCTACTTAACTGAATGTACTTGTACCAATGTTTTCTATTGGCTATATAGTAAAACCTATATGACATCCCTAGCCCCATGGTGTTTTTCATTGTAATACTTACTAATAATAATAATAATAATAATAATATTATCTAACACACACTCGCAACTAATACAAGAGATAGATATTCTCTCAAATTCAGTAGTAGACACAATTTAGAATGTTTATTACCTCAAATTACTTTAAAGTTTTAATACCAACGGGATTCATCGGTTCGGATGATAGTTAAAAGATATGAAAGATATTCATTTAAGTATAAATTATATATGCGATATTTATGTGAATGGGACCATAATAATAATAATATTGTTATTATTATTATCTTTTTTGGGACTATAGTTTAATTTAAAACTATTTTTTAAAAAAAAAAAAAAGAAGAGGAGGAAATATTTATTTATTTATTAATACAATTTAGTTTTTATACTAAATACCATTGAAGTATAAAAACATTTACCTCGAAATAAATAAATACGAGAGATTCTCAATTTATATAAATTTGCACTTTAAAATAAATGAAATGGAAGAGATTTTTCTACGCGGGAAATGATGAGGAAAATGGTAAAAGCTTGATTTTAATAGCATTAGTTTCGCGTCTAAATTTTATATTTCATCACAATTTTTATGATATTCAAACACACAGAATTACCTTTACCAAAATAAAATAAGTAATATTTTCTGATATCAAAATGTCAAATGTTTTTTATCGCATATATAAAAAAAAATATATAAAAAACCATCAAATTTTAAGAGCGCGTGTAATAGAAAAATTTAAAAAATAAAAGGTTCACATAATGTTTATAAATTATGGATGAAACAGGCTACTTAACTCATTAGTCCGTATAAAATAATTTGATTTATTTTTCTACATTCTCTCTCTGTTGGCATGTATGGTTTTCCTAATTAGGTTAGGAAAAAGTAACAATGAGTTCAAACAATACCAAAAACGAAAAAAAATAAAATAAAATAATACAAAATGTTGAAATGTTTATATGTTTTGCGCTGGGTTCATGCTGCTGAGATGTATATAGGTACCATTAAAAAATTTCCTCTATGTCATGTGTGAGTTTATTAATGTTAAAAACAACATCATTATTAAATTTTGTTTAATTATTAAAACCATAAAAATGTTGTATATTGTGTGATTTTTAGCATGCCCTCGACTATTACATTACATTATAATTATGTTTAATTTGTGTAATTTACATATATTCAACTTTTCCATATTCTCTCTTCTTTAAATATTTTTTTTTCGCAAATTGCGGATCACATCTCATGTGAGTTCCTAATGATCTGCAATTCACTATAACCAAGTAATACAAATATACGGAAAACAAATGGTTTTGTGACAACTATATTCCATTATAAATCATATTATATTTAACATATTGACCAATTTCGTTTATAAATATAAATAATATTATAATTTTCAAACCAAACCAAATTATACCACGCGGTACTTAGTAATTGTACGACATGCACAAATAATGGATTCATTTTAATATATCAACATCAGTTCAGTTCAGCAGCATATACGTGAGAGTACTTCAAGTTCATATGAAATATATTTGGTGAAATTTAATATTCTAAAATAAATTATTTACATATGAATTTTATAATACCAACAATACCACTGATATAATCATTAAACATTCTGACTTCCAACCAGTTGTAATGAATACCTTTCAATGGAGGAGGCTTGAATAAACTAAACGAGAAAAAAATTATATATTTTCATACATAAATATAAAATTACACAAATTCTGCATTCAATTTTAGCCATTCTGTTGAACATGTAATAAATAATCTTTACATAAAACGAGTAAAATAGTGACATACCTAAAGCTCAATATCTATTCATAAAATATACATCTGGATAGTTCCTTTATTAAAAGCTATATGAAATCAGGAAATCATTAATTTGTGTAATGCGGTCATTCCATATATCGATATTTCGGTAAATTGAGAATTTGGTATTCTGATTTTCGGGATAATGCTATGTATTCCTTGACAATGATCTAAAAAAAAAATGAAAGATCAAAATTTGATAAGAATTAAAAACAAAAACCCATAGAAAAAATAAAGTACATACTTAAAAAATCTGTCTCATAGTTAATAAGATATGAATCTATGCACTATAATTTACAAAAATGTATGCTACCAATGCTTCCAATATCGTGTCGCATAATTCATTTATACATACATCTGCTTAATTGTATATTGTATACATTTTTCGAAACTCTGATTTTAATTTTTTTTTTTTTTTACCACAAGCACAACCAACATTTAACAATATTTGCTATGATTCTTTTATTTTATGATTCTTTTTTTTAAACCATACAGATTGCACATCAACTACCAACTACCATGCAAAAACACAAAGCAAAAATAAAAAAATAAAAATCTGCGTTCAATGTTTGCTTGGTACTTAGTTCCAAAATTTTAAAAATACATATACGACCTACGTTTGATGTACAATTTTCTATATAAAACAGATACATTTTCATTTATTTATAGGACATTGGCTGTTATGCTGTTATAGAGCTTTTGCATGATACATACATATTATGTAGTCGTTTTGTACATACAAAAAAAAAAATAATAATAATATAAATCCAATATAAATTGCCAGGGGATACTTTGTATGCATTTTAGTATTTTATATTAGTAGTTGCGATAGGTGGTTATCTAACCAACAATCCTATATATATATATACATTTATTGCACACCTCTCGTCTATAGTTTGCAAGTGAGGTAAATGTAAATATTTTAATTCTATCCAGTTGCTACTAGACCGTAGTAAAAAAAAAAAAAAAGCAAACAAACAAAAAATAAAAATTGGTGTTATATACTTTCACAGGTACCTATGTAAAAAGTAGTCAGTAGTTAATATTATTAGCATAGTATTTCGGTGAGTATATATAGGTTAATATAGTTGTAGCATACATTAGCTGCAGGTACTTTTAATTTAGATTGGTCTAACTTTTTATTTACAATATTTTCAGCATTTGTCCATTCGATATATCACTGATTTAATCTAAAGCCCATCATCTACAGATTTCATTTGATGCTAAAGTGCACTACACAAATTGTTAATAGAAATCATAATAAATAATTTAATGTTGCCAACTTTATATTGCGAATAGCAAACACACAAAAATACTTTGTTAATTCTCTATATATGGTCTGTTAGATTTCCAGTTCACCTTTTATATAAAAAAAAAAAAACAAAAATGTACGGAGATACAAATTGATATTGAAAAGGATTTTTATTACAAGTAATTGATTTTTCATTAGGTATTATTAAAATTAAATTTAAAAATAAATAAGAAACTTTTATCAATGTTAAGTTTCTTATATTCATCATAACAACCAACTTATTGTAATATGTATTTGTATATATTTACCAATTTTTCTCACTGTTCTGTTTCTGTATGTTACAGAAAAATCCTGTAATGTCAACTCTAAATCTAAATTATCAACGAATCAAATTCTATTAAATTTGTAGATATATATGTTATCGTCAACTGAATTTAGAATTTTTGGATTTTATATTCTTGGAATAAATTTAATACTGTTTCAAAAAACGACGTCAGAATGTAAGTATAATAATTTTATTATTTAAATATATATTTTTTTGAAAATATTTGAAAGAATTTAATAAATTCAACAAAATTAAATACCGCAGAAATAAAACGAAAGCTATATAAATTCGTACACAACATTTGACTCACAATCCACTTATATACTGTAAGTATTCTATACAGCATAATATATATGCAATCACCTTGTAATTTTATATGAAATAAACTGAAATCATCTAGGGTATTCAAACTATTCACAACTCAGTGTAGCATGAGTTCATTTTCTCGACAATATAAAATAAGAAACAAAATAAAAGAACTTTTATAAAAAGAGTACATCAAACACTACAAGTCCATATCACTTAAAATAAATATAACTGTAAAATACATTTTTATAAAATTTGTATCAGATATAGTAGCGGACTATAGGTATACAAAATCTGGGATGCAAGGAGAGGCCCTGTCACATGTTTTAATATAACAAAAAAAGATGCAATTACTCATCTATTTTGTCCTCAAAAAAAGGAAACGGTCAGCACATTTCTAAATTTGAAAAAGATGCTATTCGCTATAACCATGAGAATCATAAATAAATTAGGATGCTACGGCAAACCCGCATCCCAGGCCAGGGGCCTAATTCCTGAATCACTCGTAAATATCCGCATGTGGAACTATTCGTACTCTCTCGTGCGAGCGATTCAGTACAATGAGATTAATATTATTTGATTCGTGTCTTCTTCGTACTCTAGCATACAACTAAATCGAATGAATATCGTGCGAATTATAACGAGCGGGTCAAAGCAAGCGGAAGGAACATTTTGATGAGTTACGAATGGTATTCATTCGATTTAGTCGCACGCTAGTTCACGAACAAGACACGATGCAATTTAATATAAGTTGATTGTATTGAATCTTACGACATGAAACGACACGAAACGACATAAACAGTTCCGCATACGGATATTTACGAGTGATTCAGGAATTGAGCCCCAGTTCACCACTGATCACATATTACACAAGAGCAACAATAAACTAAACTAAATCAATAAAAAAGCTTTAAACGTATTATATGTAATACTGTTTTGGACTGTTTAATTTCTTCAAACATATACACCTACAAGTATGCAATATTTATTTTATCATATATGTAAGTAATTATTATAACGACCAGAAAAAATCATTTTTTTGTTTTTGTTTTTGTTTTTAAAGAGACGACTTCGCGGAGAAAATGTAATGTTAAAAAAAAAATATTTTGAGTTAATTTTGAGCTGAATTATTGCAAATATGGCCAATTAAAAAATAAAAACGTAGTTAACAGTAACCCAAATTTAAATATTGATGCTGTACATTTTAGCAGGTAATTGAGAAGAAAATATTTATAATCAAATAATGAATTGGATGTATTCAAACAATGAAAAAGTAAGCCATTCTAAAGTGCATACGCCACTATCTAGAGAATAGATATGTTTAAATTACAAAATTCATGAATGTATAATGTATATCGAAAATACAACATTCGACTTTCGTATTCCTGATGTTTTGTGAAAAGTATTTCAGGAAATCCCAGAATATTAAAGTAAGAGAATCGAAATTTTTGTAGATAGTGTTTTTTAACTTATGACGGCATTATAATATTCCGAAATAATGATTAATATTCTTCCTAACATAATTGGCATAAAATTTCTAATCATAGCTAAAGCAAATATTTTAATACCATAATTAGAAAGCATTATATGTTATGCCAAATACATGACAATATATAAACTCAATTCATTAAAATTTAAAATAATCGACAGAGTTTTCATTTAAAACTAGGATTTGAAACAATCTCTTTCTAAGTCTTTTGATTAAATAGATAAACCACAAACTGTGTGTGGCATAATTAATGAGTTAATTTTGAGCTGAATTATTGCAAATATGGCCAATTAAAAAATAAAAACGTAGTTAACAGTAACCCAAATTTAAATATTGATGCTGTACATTTTAGCAGGTAATTGAGAAGAAAATATTTATAATCAAATAATGAATTGGATGTATTCAAACAATGAAAAAGTAAGCCATTCTAAAGTGCATACGCCACTATCTAGAGAATAGATATGTTTAAATTACAAAATTCATGAATGTATAATGTATATCGAAAATACAACATTCGACTTTCGTATTCCTGATGTTTTGTGAAAAGTATTTCAGGAAATCCCAGAATATTAAAGTAAGAGAATCGAAATTTTTGTAGATAGTGTTTTTTAACTTATGACGGCATTATAATATTCCGAAATAATGATTAATATTCTTCCTAACATAATTGGCATAAAATTTCTAATCATAGCTAAAGCAAATATTTTAATACCATAATTAGAAAGCATTATATGTTATGCCAAATACATGACAATATATAAACTCAATTCATTAAAATTTAAAATAATCGACAGAGTTTTCATTTAAAACTAGGATTTGAAACAATCTCTTTCTAAGTCTTTTGATTAAATAGATAAACCACAAACTGTGTGTGGCATAATTAAATCGCTGAACATGACAATGAATGCTAATACACTTCAAAACTAAATAATACAATATTCCATCATTGAGCGGGTGAATTGACTGGCATGGCAGATTGGGAGTGAATAATGTGAATGAACACTGAACATTCATGCAATGCATCAAATTGTAAACTGTATATATATTATATGGATTGACATTAAATCAATATTACAAATAATTTAAATGGAATACAATAAATTGTAATATTGAATGTCTTTTGATGCACATTACATATTGCTAGTTGCCTAGATAACAACTTAAGATAGTTTAAATATATACATATTAAGTTTATGATGTTCTGTAGTTTGTGAGCATTAATTAAATATTTCTATCGTATGTTCCCCTTTTGACAAATATTATATTCATTTCTATTGGAAATTCGATAACAAAAAGAAAATTTTGTATATATATATATATTGCTCTTAGCGAGAAATTGTGTGATAATATGTTTAGGGATTTTCATAGAAATAATTGATTAAGTTCGGGGTAGTATATAATGTTGGAAGTATGTATAATTGCTCTACTTGAATGTCCTATTCATATTTTAGTGCCGACGATGAATAATGGATATGAGGATATACTTATGGAAATGAAAAATTCTTTTACTTTTATGGGTGAACTGATGTCTATATAGTTTGTTAATGAAAATATGGAATAAGCTTTCTGAAACCATTAACAGATTGGCTATAGAGAAATGAGTTAAAACAAAAATCAAATAAACCAATTTTGATTATTTCATTTTTGTTTTCTGGATTTAATTCAAAAATTCTTTTTTTTTATTATTTCAATTCGATTTGTATATTGTTTTATTTTTGTATAATTAATTATGTTTGAGTTATGCCTCTGATGGGATTTGAACCTACGACCTTTGTGTTATGAAGGTTGCATTGCACGCCTACCAATTAGACCATATGATGGGTTATAAGGAATATTGTGCGATTAGCATATATAACTGACATAATAATATTATTATAAAATTACATTAATTATCATAATTTTATCGTTGCGTATGAAAAAGATACGACTGCAATTTCTTCATTTTAATATGAAGATAGTGTATTATATTTTGACCTAAAAGCATGGTTTTGATAAAAAAGAAAACGAAAATTTCCTGATTTTCCAGCAGAAAAATTTAAAACTTTTAATTACCAATTAATTTTTTTTTCTATTATATTACTAAAGTTTGGAAAGGGAATAACGTTACCGCTATCGGTTCAAACTGAAGGCATTGCAACCGTATAGGGTAGCGTACAATTGAAACAACATTTGCTGAATTCTTCTTATTAATTAATTAATAAAAAGATATTTTAAAAAATTATTACCAAAATTCGTAAGATATAATTACTAAAATTTAACAATTATCGGAATTGTCAAGTTAGAAATTACTTCAAAAATGTATTACCAAAATAAGTAAATTAATTATTAAAAACAGTAATTACCAAAATAGGTCACGAAATTATTAAATAATTGCCAAAAAAATGTGCTAATCCTTGTTACCAAAATTAGTAATATTGACTACATGAAATGTAGTGTTCTTCTTAATTTCTTTTTATTTTCATGCTTTATTTTTGTCATCATGTTAAAAAAAAAAAAGGTGGCAAAAAATACATAAGCATTTTTCGTATCCTTATAGACATTAACGTTCAAATTGTTTTAAAATATAAAAATTTATTTTATGAAGTAATTAATAAATTTACTTATTTATTTATTTTTTCAGATGTATTACATATTTCAATAATGCTAATGTTAAAATGTTATGTATAAATTCTGTTAAAAATATATTCAATTTATCCTTTCGGTTTACAATTTAAATATTCATTTTTGTAGTTTCCATATTTATGGTATTTTATCTTATTTTGTATGATAAAACAAAATTATGGAGAAGTTATACTACTTATGTTCAAATGTAAACTTTAGGGATTTATTTTCAATCAACTTAATTTAAATTATATAAAATTTAGAAGAATTGTTTTTTAAAAATATGTAATATGAATATGACTTTCAACGAAATCACAATTTAATTTCGATCACCTGTAGATAAAAAGCAGCAGATAATATTTAACATAAATTATAATGTCTTAATAGCAAAGTTAGATATGTACTCTTGAGATTTTGAACCATCTATCGCTATTAGGGAGCTAACGTTAATTGGTGTTATCCATTAAAACACTTAAAATTTGTAATAAATCCATTTTTCATAAAAAAAATTTCATTTGTTTTTTATTTAATAAGTTTTAATTCTATTTTAACCAGAATGTAGATTTTGAGTTAGAGGTAAAGTAAATATGAACATAATCGAGATAAGTATTTCAGAGAGTTATTTCAATTAAGTCATTTTCATGATTTGACGGTAATATGTCCCACGCCGAGTATTTCATACATATATCATCCACTATCGACTAACAATGATAAATTATTTATAAATTGACAATATCTATGTTGCCTTTTTGAAGTGAATACAAATCAAAATAGCAAGACTAAGAGTAACCGAATTATAAAAACTGGATAAGAGTTAAATTTGAATAAATTTATAATATGGTAAATAAACTGATAACGATATGCGGATACATCATTCGCAAAAACAACAATAAAATTAAATTGTCCTGATAATAATTTACACATCATACAATTTTTTATTTAAAATTTTATTGTCCGCATTTTTGTTAAACATCAGCAACTGAAATTTATTGAATTTTCACCACAAATAAAAACAATTATGATTAATACTTGATAAGAACAATCAAATGTTTGTATGCAGATAATGTTCTATTTAATATTAACAATATATAAG
>JAABKK020057599.1:0-10552 GCA_011634745.2 Catotricha subobsoleta
ACTAAAAAGCCAACATAATAATACGAAATACATCGATGCCCTTTAAATTACATCAAACTTTTACATCCATGTGAATTAAGCTTTAGAAAGGCTTGAAGAAAACGAAGGTACTTGCATTTTGGTTCAAGTTAGTAAGAAGTTGAATATTTTCCCATCACGCATATTTAAAATTAATTTTGTGTGGGTTGATGTTTTTGGAAATTTATCTTTTGTGTTGATTAATTGAAAGCGAAATAATTGTTCTAATTTTTTGTATGCCTTGCAATTGGATTTAAAGCAAATGGAAAAATACGTTTGATCTTAAAAGTAACAGCTTTCGGTTAGTTAAGAGAGTAGATAAAATTTCAATCTTGAATCTTATTGAAGAAAGTTATAGCACTGAAATATGATTAGATCTTTTTTCTCAGAAAAATTTAATCGTCATAAATATTATTTATGGTGTAATATTTATTCATGAAAAATTGTACACAGTAAACATTTACAATTATTTCGCTATAATTATACAAATTAACAAAATATTGCTTCTTCATTTAAGAAAATATATATCTTCAATTAATATGTTGTCATAAATTAAATTATTAACGGCCTACTCACATTTTTATAAACTTGTATTTAATACGGAAAAACAAATAATCGAATTTTATATGTACAATAAATTTTTAAGTGTACAAATTCATTTTCAATTTACTTAGTCGATCAAATTCAGAGTACATTTAAACATATATAATTTTTTTCTTGTAAACATATATTGAACCGTAAAATATTACTAAATCTATGTTCACTTCAGCATATAAGAGGTGAGAAATGTGAATTGAGCCCGCCTTTAATAGCATCAATGTGATAAATGGGGTTAGTTTAGAAAATGAAAATGGGAAAATATAAATATTTTTTTTCGGTATTCAATTCTATTCAAAAGTCATTATATCGCTTGTCTCTATCTATCTCACTATATTCAGCTTAAAGTCATTGAATATACACAACACACTTATTTTTATATTTACCTTCTTATATTTTGAAAAAATGCTTTGGATTATAGTGATTACTGCCTATTTCTATGTTCAGAACGTGGATCTCAAGATTTTTTGGTTGGATGACTTATCATTAACCACTCGTTCGACACAGAACAAGAAAATATATAGATTCAGTTGTAGTTTCATGTTTATGAGCTTCGATAATGTGGCGAAAGGTCAAGGAATATTTAAGATGTGGCAGATTTTCATAAGACGTAAAAGATTTTTATAAGATTTATTAGATGTTCAAGGTTTTACTTTATTTATTTAAAAAACAAAATCTTATATTATATTTTTTTTCTATGTCCTGCGGCTGAATCGCAAGATTTTGTGAATTAACGTCTGGTTATTGATTATATTCGTTATAAAGCGACTTCTCAAATATAAATATATGTTTTATAATATGGTTCATAACAGTGCCGGCGCAAGAGGTTTTGGTGACTTAGGCAAGACTCCAAAGATACCGCCCTCATTTCTACTGCTATATGTCTTAAAAATAAAACCGTTATTTTTTTTGGATTAATATCTCATACATTATACTCGTATATATTTTTCTTAATTATGTAAATTATAGTTTCTTATTATAATAAGAATAGATTAGAAACTTATTATGTTGTTAAAAAATATTGTGTTATGTGTTGTAATATCACAAGCGAGAGCGAGCGCAATTTTCTCTTAATTGGAATTGATTAAAAGTCACGTCAATATGCACAGCTGAGATTTAAAGTTTTTGGGGCTGCATTTGGCAAAACATAAAATTTTAATATCAACATTAAGTTGAAAATAAAAAAATATTTTTATTGTTTTCTTTCAAGTAATTCATTTTATAATTTTATAATATACTTATACTTATACATGCTTTGACACAATACGAAAGATACAATTGCTTACGATAGATAAATAGGATTAATTCTGTGTGCTGTAATTAGTAAGTTCGATGAGCAAAATGCGAGTTTGTTAGTTCAATTAAAATAATAATGAGAAAAATATTTCTATCTTAAATGAATTACTTGCTTATTTAAATATTATTATAAACACTTTTTCTGTTGATTTGGACATTTCCGCCTTTTAATGTTATTATAGATTTCATTTTTTACAATTTGAAATTTTGCCGCGTTTTGAAAAAACAGACATAAGCTACGTCGCCTACTCCGAAAAACGGCCCTGTCAGAACTTCTTGTTTTGTAAAATTCAATTTTTGTCCACATAAATGAAGCAGTGTACAAATTGATTGGTAGCTTATCGGTTTTTCCCTTCATCGATGATATAAAACTATCAATAAATTGTTATCTGAATATAAATAATATAAATTTATAGATTTTTCAATAGGCATGCACAGCTTTTCTATCTTTTTTTTTATTATTTATTTGCTTCGTTTTATTATTTTATTGTATTATGGTGATGATATGATATGATATGATATGATATCATATGATGTGATGTGATGGTTACAGATATTTCTTCTTTTTTCTTCTTTTTTCTTCTTTTTTTTTTTTTGATTTAAATAAGTGAAAAATATTTTGTCGTCGACATTTCAAGCATTAAATAATAATATCTTCTTAATACATGTCCTGATATGAGACGATTTATTATGTAAAGAGCCGCTGATGTACATTCTTTAGAAACCGGGATCTATGATATACAACCAATATACGTACGTATTTTGATGAGAGCACATTCTTTAGTTAATAAAATTTTAATAAGAAGAAGCAGCATCCTTCAATAAATCCCCTTTTTTTATTATTATTTAAAAAGCGGATTGAGTTATAAAGAAGTTTTAATGAAAGAGGAAATTGGAAAATATACTCATGTACATATCGCATATATACAGTGTGATATGGGCGAACATCTAATATTTATATACATATCTATATTTAAAAAAAAAAAAAGAAAGAAATAATAAAGTAAAATATAAGTAAAGTCTAAGTCGAAAGAAATAAAAACGAAAATAATTTCATTAGATGAGAAAAAGTTTGATAATTAAATTTTATTTTTAAAAATAACAAATGAAATGAGTATAATGATGATAATTTTTTTGATGGGAGATTATATTTAAAGCGCTATTTTAAGTGGACCCTCCTTTTCATTCATGCGTGTACGCTTTAATTATGCAATTTTTATAGCCAAATATAATAAATCTATCTCGCCTTTCACACTAAATCCCTTAATTACAATTTTTCTAATTTATTCTTCTCTTTTTTTTTCGCTAGACTCAAAATGAACAAAGTTTATTGTTTATTAAATTCAATTTTTATAATGAACTTGCTATAATCTAATTGAAACTTTATTAAAAAAAAAAAAATTAAAACCTAATTTTTGTGATTGAATGTATTTTCAAAATTGATTTAGAAATATTTTTTGGTAAAGAAATACGAATCTTTTCCTTTTTTCTTTTTTTTTTATACATAGATCGTATCCAAAATAAATACAGAGAGTACTTGTATATAAATAATGTTTTTGAAAATTAATATTTCGGGAGCAAGAAAGAGTCAGTTATCGAACTAATAAACTTTGATTCAATATTTATTGTATTCTACATATATTAAATTACTTGAAGAACTTTTGTAGCAAGTATGCAATACGATGAACTCTCTTAATAGATTTTTTATTCTGGGGTTGATTGGATGATTAAATAAAATACTTTTTAAATGAGAACAATAAAAAATTCAATGAATTCCAAATAAAAAATGCTTAAATGATAAAAAAAAATCATTATCGGAATTATTTGGCTCTCAATATATAATTTATATTTATATCCTACTCTAGTTTTATCATTATTTATTTGAAGTAAATTTGACAATTACCTACTTCAAATTATTTGAAATTTATTTAAAAACTATCTGAAAATTATATGTATATAAGGTGAAGCGTACAAGTACAGTACAGTACGTGGATAATCAAATCTATTGACAGTTTTTAATTATAAATTATAATATTCCAAAATACCTTGAAATTTCTTTTATATTATTATATTTCTTATATTCGATATATTTTTAACATATAGTTTAACTTTAAATTTAAAATAAAACGGATACAGATACTTACACATATTTGCACAATTTATTTTTACTTCATTTTTGAGAAATTGGAAAAGTTTCGAAAAAAATCAAGTATTGGTTTGAAATTTTTTTTTTTTGGATCTCAGCATTGACAGGTCGGATTTTGATGGTCAATATACCAAAAGACGCAGATTTATTTTCAAGGAAAATATAAATACTGATGTTTTTTTAATATTTCGTTTTTTTTGTCTTGGCATCCAATTTTCGTTTTTTTTTTTCACTTTCTTATGGTTTTTTCTCAGGATTGGCTTGACGGATGTTAATGATCGATCCACCGTTGAACGCAGAATCAAAATATCTTTTAAATATTTATATTTTAGTTTTTATCTGTTGTGGTTTCCGGTTTGAAAAATTACAAAAACTTTTTTTCAATTTCTTCAAAAAATATTTTTTTTAATTTACGACCAAAAAATTAAAACAGATAAATACTAAAATAAATATATTTTGAATCTACGTCCAACGGTGGGTCAATCATCAAAATCCGTCTAGCGTCTAGCCAATATCTTGAGAAAAAGTGAAAAGAAAGTGGTTAAAAAATAAAAAAAATCAAGATGTAAAACGATGTCGAAGATTATTCGAAATTTGCACCGCCCTATAATATATGTAATTTTTAGTTACGGAAAATGAAGTGTTGTACCAATGTAGTTAGCAGCTTGTTTATGCGGACATTGCCAAATGAAATTCATGAAAATAAAGCAATTAATTATAAAATTTATTTATATGCTGACAAAATTCTCTTTTATTTATATTTTTAATTAAAACAGCTAGTAGCTGCTGAAAATCGAATTCTTATGTATATTTTGTTTTATTTACATATTATTTAGCAGGTGGCTAATTTTTATTCATGCCATTTTTTGAAAAGGAAAGAAACATTAAGATCTATAATGTTTAAATTAAATTTAAATTTCATTGAAAAAAAAAAAATTTTAGCTTTTCAAATTATTTTAATTACTTTCGTGTTCTTTTTTCTTTTTATTCATGTTGTAGATGGAGCGACAACAGTACCTTTAATTCACTACATAATTAAATAATTGTTCACTTTAAATTCTGCCCAACTTTTTGAAGTGACAAATGACAGCTCTTAATTTATTTTCTTTCCTTTTTATGTTGTAAACATCAACAAAAAAAAAAAAGAAGAAAAAGAATATTAAACATGTTGAAATATGTTATTTTTTAATAACCAGATTTTTTTCTCATTCTAATTGATAAAAATTAGTGCTGAACAAAACTGGTAATGGTATCTTTAGGTAACGGTAGTTTAATGTTATTATTTTTATATTATTATTAAAATAATATTATAAAATGGAAAACTGCATACTTTGACTGTAGGGTAAAGGCCCCCTACGGGACTAGTCAAGAATTTTTTGAATTTAATCTTGCCGGAAAAATATCAAATATTATTATTATTTTTCAGCGACTCAAAAGTAATTTTTTTGGGAATAGTTAAATGAAGTTATCCCTCTCATTGGACGTGATTACTTTTAGTGAACCAAAATCCATCAAAAATTGGAACAAAATACATACGCATTTAAGTTTCTTAAAAGTTATCCAAACTAATCTCGGATTATTAATCAAACACGCCTATTATTCCAATGTCAACGTTATATTATTTATGTTAAATAAATAAATAAATAAATAAATAAATAAATAAATATTCATTTCATTCATATATAATGCAACTGACACACAAATGATATGATATGATTTTGCCAAATGCAAAAACAGAGTTTCATATCAATAACGGTATTTGCTTCTTTTATTATTAATAAGCAGGGATATTTTATTACACCTATTTATTGTTGTGCTAATCTATACCGTAGAATAATCTATTTGAACAAATAATCGATTTTAACAAGAATTCGATTTGAAAAAATACTCAATTTGAACAAATATTTGATTGAGAATATTCATTTTGGTCGATCCGTTCTAATCGTAAAAAAAGCCGATTCGTTGCATCTTTAGCCTCTATGATTATGGGACACAAAAAAGATCCTCTGTTGGGGTGTCCCGCAGCCTAATGGAACTAGATTTTCTTCCAAATCATAACATACTAATTTTTGCACTAATCCTTTTAAAAAAAACAGTACATTATTCGGGAATAGTAGGTAGCTTATTGTCAATTGTGGCATAGATGACATTTAATTTCGCCAAAAATGTTGTTTAGCGACACTATAGGATAAGCGTCCCATAGTGGAACATTCACTATTTTTCAGTATGGAACAGTTTTTATTAAAAATCAATGAAAATAATCATTAAAGTTTCACATTTTTTTTTTTGGTTTATTAAAGTCTAATTAATAAATTAATTGTTACAAATAATTGTGTTTCTGTTTTATTATACAGATAGCATAAATCAATAGATTTCATATTTTGGACATGAGTAGCTTACTACGAAGTTCGTTATCTAATTTTAAATTTAAACAAAAGAACTATGTTTAAAAATCGGGAAACTGCGCACAATGGTCTAGCGCCGTCTGTGACCTTAGTTACAACTATTTAACAGGTTGTTGTTTCATAGGGCATACATTTAGGTTTAAATCATTAGATAGAGGAGGACCTCAGATAAGACTTAATTTAAGTCATCGTAAATCTGGGCAAAATCATTTTTCTGAAAAATTGGAATTCAAAGATGGAAAAATTGCAGGAAGATGATTTTTTCTTGATATATATATTTTTGATAATGGATATATTGATACATATTGTCTCTACACTGAAATTATGTTTTGTAAATGTCCCTGGAACCAAATACCTAAAACTTTAAAATGTGCCCTGATTAATATACAAATATTACATGTGTTACGCGTGCCCAGATAAAATAAAATAATAATATTAAATCTTATGGGGAAGAAAAAAATCCATAACGAAGTTAAAGTTAAAAAGTTAAGAAAAAAAAAAAACTTTATCTAACATTCTTTATTCTTTATCTATCTATCATGAATCTAAAGAAATCATATAATGCACAAAGTTATAAGAAGCTTTTATTTTTAATATAGTATTTGTTGATATTCTCAGTGTCTAGCAATGCTGTACAATGTATAAATACTTTGCTATAATCAAATGCATATACAAATATACATTTAAGTGCCTAATAAAGTTATTATTATAATATTATTACTTAGGCTTTAAACATTCAATACTTATAAGTTTACCTATGTCGTTTAGAGCGCTTTAAATTGACTTAAGAAAAAAAAAATAACATAGATTTTTCTTTATAACCACTGAATATAACACTGCTTTTTCTTATTTTTTCTTTTCATTTTTGCCTTGATCTCATGTAATAATATAATAATAATAATGGTATTTTCGCGAGAATCTAATGTGTATAAGTAAAATACGACTATACAAATATAGCCCATTAACAACAAGTCCTTGGATTATACTATTATGATGGGTGCCATGCCTTCGAAATGTTAAAAATATGCCATAGACCTCTGACTAATAATAAAAGAATCTAGTCTAGAAACGTGTCCACCTCGTTCTAATAGAATAAATTCGTAAATTCTGTTTGCAAATTCTAATACATACTTGATGAAACTTTTTCTCATTTAATATTATTTTATATTTATAAACAGCTACAACATTAATACAAGTAAATAAGCCCCTCAACCCATAAATATTATAAGTATCCTATTTATACAATCTAGAAGAAATACGAACCGACCTAGTGGATCTTCAAAAGATAATAATGTCATTCGACTTTGGCCTCTTCGCCATTCTGTTATTAGCTAAAATTAGGACAATGTTTGATTAAATTTTTAACCTTCAATAAAATTTCAACAGTTTCATTATTTTCATTGTTTTGTTATTATTATTGTTATTATGATTATTATTAAATTTTTATTTCTTTGTATTATTTTCAATGAACAGAAAAATTTACAGGGTGGAAAGGATAAATAAACAAGTAACATTTCATTAAATAAATAGAATTTGTGTAAAGTTTTATTTTACATCTTGTTTAAATGAAATTTAAACCAAATACACTTTTAAAATAATGTTGTTTCGTAAATTAATTTTATTATTTGCTTGATAACTAACAGAATGCTATATTCATAATTGGTTTTTTATTTAAAAAAATATGATTTTATATCAACTATTGTTTTTTTGTATGGTGTTTTGTATAAATATTAATAGTTTTGTTTTTACAAATAGCACAATAATAATTTCATGGAAGTAAATTTTAAACTAATTGAATTCATATGTTTACAAAAACCATTCGTAAAATTGTTATATCAATATAAAATATTTGAAATACTTTCATTTTAAAACTATGGTCGGTAATTTATTTATAAATCGTATTAATTTAATATTACCAGCAATACAAAATTAAAATTAAATATGTATATATTTTTTTAATATACATAAATGTGATGCATTTACACGCAAATTAAATTTCATTAAATAAAGATATAAATTTCTGGATAAAAAAGGTATAGATTTAACAAGTAGAGCAATTCATTTTTTCTTTAAATCGACGATTGTTTGGAAAACATTGAGTTGGATGGTGCATGGTGTAGTTATTTGTAGTGTTTATACTAATTGTTTTATCGCTTACGCCTTTATTTACTAATTTTATTCTTTTATTTCGCTCATTTAATTAAAATACTTATTTCTATAGCGTCATCATAAAAAAGCGGTTTTTCAAAATACACAATTATTTTCAATATTAATTAGATTCACCCTACATATAGCTTAGTTTTCGTTTCAAAACAATAGTCACATTATTGGAAAACTTCAAAATAAGATGTTAACAAAAACTGCTTAAAAAAAAGAAAACATAAAGACACTTTGTTCAATATTACATGAAATGGTTAGTAGTTTGATGACATGATAGGGAGTTAGAGACTGATAGACGAGTATTCTTCTTCTCCCGATTCAAATAACCATTATTCTATTACATTATATACTTAATGCTGTAATAGATAAGATAAGTAGTTTTAAACAGTTTTAGTACGCCATAACTTTCCTAACTTTAGCGGTGCGCACCGGCAAAAGCAAAATAAAAAAAGAAAAACCGAAAAAAAGCTAAACGAATTTTTTTATCTTTAAAATAAAGATTGTAACAACCAATAATAGTAGATGATGACGATCATATAAGCACTGAAATGTAGCGAAAGCTCTCATAGAATAAGGACAAGCAGAAACAACGTATAATTTACGCTGGTACTGTTTCTATTCTAGATAATAATAGAGCTAAGAGTAGAACATACCATCTAAAATTCTATATATATGTATAACATGTAGATTGTTTGTAGTTGTAGCGTTGTAGGTAATACAGCTATTATAACATACACTGTGAGGTTGTATGTAATGTTTTTGACTTGACATAATGTATTTTTGACATATTTTCTTTCTTTTTTTTCACTTTGCTCAATTTTAGTGCAGTTAGCTATATGAAAAGCGTCATTCGTTAAACTGAATTATGTCTTTCCATTTTAAACCATATAAAAGAGTTGCAGAGTTTAACATGCAAGTTACTACAACTTAAAATGTTTTGTGGGAGAAGTTTATTGCTTTAGTCATTTTTAGTAGAAACCGCAAATATGCTATATAACGAAACAATTCAAGGAAACAATCTACTATGAGAAAATAGTTTAAACATTTATGCTGCTTTAATATGCTCCATTTTTATAATAGAAACATAGATACCTAAACGTGTATATAAAATCTTCAGATATAATATTATAATAACATATAATATGTTACATTAAATGTCTCAGAAAGTTTTTGAAACTTTTAATTTGTTGACGAAAAACAAAAACAAAAACGCACGTTATTGTTTAATCCAACGGACCTTAAATTTTGAATTTCTTATTTTCTTTCTAAAACGAACCCCGAAATACAGGTTATTTATCATGAAAAAATATGTTTTTTTTTCAATATCATTTTAGCGGAGTACTTGAAAACATATCATTGATTTTTATTCATGTTGATAAATGTTTTAACCGAGAATGAACCACAACTTATACGTAATGTAACATTTTTCGATTTTATTGATTAAATCTATGTGATTTGGGGTCTCGAAGTTTAAATATTTACTTATAATATGACTCGAGATCAACCAATTAAGAGGAATAACCTATCAGCTAATGATGCCAAAGTATTTAGAATTTTTTGAAATGTGAAGATATAAAAAATTTTTTGGACAAGATTTTGTGTTAAAAATTCTAATTTTTGCAATTTTTGAATTTTGATAAAATAGTTCTTTCATACAATGTGTGTTGGTTGTAAATAGTACCTTTTTCAAGTTTACGAGAATATAATTTGCATAAAACGCAGTGTTTTGCTAGTTTTATTTGTGTAAAATAATATACCTATATTTATTCACACACGTTTTTTTTTTAGATGAAATTACATATTGCCCTGTCTCAATTATCTTTATTTTCTTCTCTTCTTAAAAAATGTTTAACCAGAGGTCTGCATGGTATACCAAACTACCAGAAAATTTTGAAAAAATAAAACGGTATAAAAATATACCAGAAAAAAC
>JAABKK020057600.1:0-10550 GCA_011634745.2 Catotricha subobsoleta
AAAAAAACCCTAGCAGACTGTGCTAGTGGCATCCGAATCCCAACCAATTTTTTCAAAATTGTTGGACAGTGTAATTTGTTTGTTTGTTTTTTTTTTTTAATTAAATAATGATTATTTTGGATGATGTTCAATTCATAATGTTTGACAAAACTTTTCAACAAAGTTGAAGATTTAGCAAGAGGACAAGCCACATCTGAAGGTAGATAAATTAAATAAAATTATTTAATTGATTTAATTGGACAAATATGCCTTAAATTTTTGTATATTTTGAATAGAGTTCTGTAGACCTGCTTGACCTCATATATTTAAAAGATTTTTAGTTAATCATGACAAAGTACAGCCAATCTCATAACTATGTTATGTATGCTTAACCATAGTTTTATATTTAAGTCGATGCTATTGCATATTATTGAATTATTTTAATTGTATGATATGATTTTATTGGGTGTTCCGAAAAAGTTATAGAAAGATTAAAGAGTATTTTGAAGTAAATTGAATTAATTTTCAATTTAGCAAAAAGATTTGCCAAAAATTATGAATTGAGATGAGAAATGGACTTAATTGCTAAAATATTTGTTAAGAAAATTATCACTTTTAAATCATAGCTTAGTTTAAAATGGCCCGACCTTCATTAATTAAAATTTCATGTAAAAGAATATCTTTATCGGTTGAGACATCAATTAAAGTTAATTCTAATATTAATTTTTGGTCACATATCTCATCATGTCTAATGGATTTTACATTGGAAGCGAATGGTTTGCTTACAGTTAGTTCTTGAAAACGTGTACAGTCATCAGTATTCCAATCTTTATTTTTCGGTTTGATATCTGAAAAATAAAAAAAATTAGTGATTTAAAATAAAAAATACTTTCAGAGAAAGAGGTTCAATTTAAGTTTAACTCATCGTGACTAAAATATATTGAAAACGAAATAAATTAAATGTTGAAATATTTTATAATCTCAAGAACGTTAATAATTTACTATTAAATTGAAAAGAATAAATATTATATGTTCGAATAGCCTACCATACAATTTAGCACAAATTGCTAATTTCGGTAATTGCCTAAATTGCTCTGGTAATTGTTTCAATTTGTCACTACCGATAACGATAAGATCACCATAATCACAGTTAAAAACTAAAATCATTGATGCAGGAAGAACTTTTTCAACAACCACACTGGAAAGAAGAAAAGCATGATAAATATTAATAGCAAAAATGAAGTAGGTTTAAATAAACCTACCGATACCAAAATCCATCAGCATTTAAACCAGCAAAAGGCTGTCCAACTTTTATTATATCTTCTGAAACTAATTCATTGCTTTCACTGCAATGTGTTTGAAGATGAAGCATTAACTCATGTAAATCCCTTTCTTCTTTGTGAGCACGAACCTATTTTAGATCAAAAATATATATATTTATATAAATTATATCTCCGTATCGATAACAAAAAGTTTGTATATGAAGAAACTACTGACCACAAAATTACTAGGATTTGAGGCCATTGTGACGAAAATATTGAAAAACTCTTTAACTTTTGGCAATGTATATTCTTTCAATTCAGGCAAATTAAATATTACTTTGGTTAAAGTTAGAGCCGAAAGAGCATTTTTTAAAGTCATATCTTCAGTGTATTCGATAATTGATTGAAATGTATCATCTCCATCTAATGTTATATGAGATGAGCTGAAAATGAAACAAATAATAAATAAAAAATAAATCAAAATACTTTCGTTTTTAAATAAAATTACTTTTCAATTTCTTGTTCAATGCGAATCGTGTCATTAATGCAAAATAATACATTATTCAGTCTTGTATAAATATTGACCAGGGGTATAACTGATGACCCAACCACTCTCACAATAACTGTTGACTTTGGATTTAATAAGCCACGTAAACGAGCTATTACATTTCCATTAAAATCAGTAATACCATTCAATTTCGTTAATATTGCTTGATGTGGATATTTGTATAGAGCAGCACTCATAGAATCCAAATGATAAATGTGATTTATATCAATGTTCTTTATCATGCCATAATCAACACACATACAGTTTTTTATTCTAGATTCATTGTCACTGCTCTCAGATAGAATTGTAGCTCGATACCATTTTCTGTCACGTTCGTCATAAATTAGATACAACGTATTACTTTTCGTCGAGAATGTAGGTGATTCCATTAATCGATATTGCTCATTTGAAAATTCACCGTCAGTCAATTGATGAATCAATTTATTAATATAATGAAGACCACTGTTGGCATGATAAACTTGACAATAAATATCTCCATTGTCACCAACATGGGAAATATTAACGCGATTTAAATTATTTCCATCTCTTTGCAGTTGAGGCGCTAGCGTCTTCTCACATATTCTTTCTAAAATCAATGGATTCAAATGAATATCATCGTCCGATGAAGTATCGTATAATATCGTTAATATTCTTGGTTCTAGATCTTTTGATTGATCTTGAGCATTGTATTCTTCTTCTTTAGTTAAAATCTCGCCAATTAAAATTTTATTCTCTAAATCAAGATGTTGTTTGGCATAAGGATTTTCAGCAAAATCTTCTAAACCAAATAAGCTAAGACATATTGCTTGTGCGGGAAATTTAACAAATTCCTTGTCACAATGATAAATTTGGTCCATTGAAAACCAATCCTCGTCACCTACATCAATAAAGAAGCACAGACACCGATTTTCTTTATTTTCTTTTTTCTCTATTCGTACACGATACCAACATTCAGAAATTGCAACCAAATAAATGTGTCCGATTTTTAGTGATTCGGGCCGTTTTTTGTCAGTTAACAATGACAATTCAATATCTGTGATTAATGCATCCATTTTGTCCTAAAAGAAAAGCAAATAAAAATATTATACGTTATTAGCTTTATTGCGAATTTAAATAAAAAAGTATTTGATGAAAAATAACTAACAGAATAATCTGATCCAATAATTCGTGCCCAAATCTCAACGGTAGACGCTGCATTTGTAACATACAAATTCCAATGCTTTTCATTCCATGGCAATGAAAGTTTTTCAGGTACAATGCCATCATTAGCATTCACAGTTATTTGAAACGGTCCATTTTCAATAATTTCCGAGCACAAACTGGGACTTCTGGATGGATTCGAGCATGGATAAATGATGGTAGTTATATCATTAATAATCTCACAGGTGAACATTTGTGGATATGCCTCTATGATATCAAACCAATTTTCTGGTAGTGTTTGTTCATATGCCTCTCTGAAAATTTGAATATATAGAATTTATTATGTTGTTGTTTTTAAAACAAATATATTTTTTTATTTTACTGAAATATTTCTGGAAAATTTCTCTTATGTACGCCATTTGATGAATTCTTAATACAATCTAGAATTTTGAACGCCAGTTCAATGTTAGTGTCCATACAAACAGGATATTTTGCTTGCAATTCATTAACCTTGATTTGCTCAAGTGCATATACTGCAGCGTCTATTTCAGCCTCTAATTTAGTTGAAAATTCATTTGGATACGTCGAATATATGGTTTTATTGACAGTAACACGACACCGCATTTTCCGTGTTGCTGTTTGAAAAAATTTATAATCTGGTTTAGAATAGCCATTCTCGTTGCAATATATTGATAATGCTTTAGTAGCTTCCATCTCTGTAGTGCTCTGGTTTCGTGTATGCAAGAAAACAAAAAACTTAATTAGTCAAAATTATTTATAAATCAAACATAAAAACCGAAATAAGTATGATTCAAATAAAAATATTTTTCATCAATTTCTTATGTTCGATATTGTTATTCGGTCATTAAAATATTTATATTATTAATAGTCTGATAGAAAATGAATAGCAAAATTGATTATTGATAAATGATTAAAGAAAATCGACCTAAAAATTGATTTGACTTCTATAGATTATTCTAAAGATTTATTGTAAATACAGAATGTTTTAAAATACAAATGAGTTAATAATAATTATGTACTACCGTCCAATTTATTTGTTGAGTCAAATTTCTAAATTTTTATAATAATTTACGGGAACACTGAAAATTATTTGTTTAAATTTAGTCCATCAATGCGATGGCACATACTTTTCTCCAATGCATAATCTGATTATCGAATAACTAATATCTTCTAGCTAACAAACATAAATTATTATCTGATTTACTGACGGATAGCTTGCTTGTAGCAACTAAACTGAAACTTAATTCTAAAATTATGGCAACAAAATACATAATAGAATCTATTAAACCATCGGCAAAAATATTTATTTATTTATTAATACACCTTATGTGTTTGATGTATGGTTTGGTTTCAAATTTATTGTTAAAAAAATAAATAAAACACGATTATCTGTTAACCATACTTTCAGTATTTTTCATTTTTCTTTTAGTTTATACTTTATATGTATTATATTCAGATTTAAATATAATGAATTTCTTGTTTATTATAAAATTCGATATAGAATTATGAAATAAAAAAAATGTCGTTTATGTGATGTGTTGGAATTGTAATTTAATATCTATTAAATTTCGTGGTGATTACGATATCCGCTCTCTATGAAAATAAAAATAATTTGTTCAGTAGTGTCTCATTCTTATTATATTATTTTAAACGATAAGATATGAAGAAGAAAAATAAACAGATTATTTTTATTTTAGTTGAGCGATTGTAGGAAAAATTATTTATTTATATATTTTTTTTTTTTTAGATAAATTCAACTGAAGTTTCGTTTTTTTTTAATATAATTAAAATATGATTAATACTGAAATCTATAGCATCGTGAGATTCAGAGTATTTTTTTTATTTACTTTACAAAAGCAATAACAAAAATGTAATATTTACATTGACTGGGCCGAAAATTTTTAAGAGCAATTTAAAATGTACAATTTCTGTAAATTTAAACAAAGTTTATTGAGTGGAAATACCTGGGTAATAATTAATTTTTTTTCTCTGTCAACATAATAAAAAAAATGGTGTGTCTCAACACTACCCTCATCCGATGATTGTTAAATCATAAAATTAGTTGTACAGTTTAAATGCTGTAACAACAAATGCATGCAACGCCTTCAAAGGACTTGGTATATAAAACGTAAAACTTCGTTTGAACCACGTAAAATGTAATAAATTTGTATTACACGGAAAGTCCAAAAACAAAAGAAAATCAAAAAGGTTCGTTAATAGATTCTGTACTTTCAATGACCTTATTGACTAAATAAATATTAAATAAAATAATAACTTACCGTAGCAATTAATGACTTTGGAGCGATAGCTTCCTTTCGTTCATTAGATCTATAGTCTCCATACACTGATTCTGGTTGATAATATGAATTTGATACAGGCGCAATTCTTGTTGATGGCGCAGAATCAACAACATCATCACAACTTTTTAACCGTACTAAACGATTAGAGTTATATTCTTTTATACTAATGGAATCAGCAATACTATCGGAATTCTGTAAACGTTCTATGCGACTATTCAGACTGGGTTTATTGAATGGACTATGAGGAACCAGATTATTGCTGCATTGTTGCTGAACTATTGGCTGTTGATAATTTAAACGATTTTGTAATCGACTTGGCAAAACACCATTCATACTCGATGTATTTCGATGTAGTTGTGGTTGCTGTTGAGATTGCTGTTGAGGTTGCTGTTGAGGTTGCTGTTGAAGTTGCTGTTGAAGTTGCTGTTGAAGTTGCTGTTGTGGCTGCTGCTGATATTTGTCTGGTTTCGGTTGCTGTGGCTGTGGCTGCGCATTAAAATAGTTTCTTCCGTTTGTTATTGGTACTTGGTACTGTTGTTGTACTAATTTTTGTGATTTATGTTGTTCTAGAGAATTTTCCGCATTTTCAATTAATATTTTTCGCAAGTCTGGTTGTTGATGATGTGTATTTTGTGGTTTCTCGGTCAATATAGTTCGCAAATCTAATTGCTCTGATTTTTGCGATCTGTCATTTAAAAATTGACGGTTTATTGGTTTGTCAGTAATATTTGGTTGATGTTGGTTAAAACGCGATTGTACCGACGGTGATGGTGAACATGGATTTTGTGGCTGACTTCCTTGTGAAGTAGCTGTATATTTGGTAATAGGTCGTCTTGCCGACATTCCATTTCCATCAAGCATAGGACCTGCATTTTTGTTAATCGAATGTCCTTGATAATTATTATTGTTACTATAGCTGTGTTGTCTATTTGCTGATGAATAAGCAACAGGTTTTCTCACTGATCGATTTGGCATATGTGAATACATATTAGTGTATGCACTTGTACCTAATCTAGAGTTACCTGATGATTGTGAACGAATTGGTCGTCGAGGTGCCAAAGATTTTTTCTTTCGAGGTTTATTTTGTTGTTGCACCAGTTTGTTAAGATGCGCCGATTCTTCACACTCCTTGGCAATAACTTTTACTCCATCTGCTGTTCGACGCAAAATGAATTCACGCGAACCCTCCAAAAATTCATCCAACGTATTAAAACCGAATTTTCTGTATTGTATCAATGTGCCCTCTAATTCACGATAATCCTTTAGAAGTTCTCTAAATAGTAAGCCATCCTTTGGTGCCGATGTTAAAATTGACCGAATCACACTGATTGCTATCTTCATTTCTGATGAGGACGCCATGTTAGCCTCACCTTGATTATGAAAGGCACTTTTCGATTTCAAATTTGCTCGTTGATATAAATTAAAAGTTAAGTTAATATTTCAGATGAATTTCGTTATTTCTTTCCAAACAAATTGTTCTGCTGTAAGTATCTATAAACCACAAATAAAATAAGAAAAAAAAAAGAAAATTAAATGCTATGTAACATAAGAAACCCCTAAATTAATTTGATTTATTATTTTTATTGTTTTTTCTCGTTTTCTGTGATACAAAAAAAAAACGTTTGATTTGCACTGTCTAAAATAGGTATTTAGATATAATATATATATTGTATAATTACAATAAAATGTTGAATTGAAAAAAATGTAGGAAATTAGAACATGAAAGTAGTACAAATCAACCTACGGCGAAATCAAATTATTTTACATTCGTATATATGTACTTATGTGAATACCAACCATTTTTTATGCATAATTTTTAATCAATTTAAATTCCTTGTATATTTTCATATAAATATATACATACATATTTGTATTTTTTTTTATGGACACAAACGAAGTACTTATACTGTTAATTTTTTTAAAATAAAACATTAATTGGAATAAATAAAACAAAAGAATAAAATAAATAACAGTAAAAGAAAATTGAAAATTAGGTTAGGTTTGAAATGTAGCAAATTCACAGTAATCTAAAACAATTCAATAAAAATTTGAGATTTTATTTCATTGCCCAATCACTATAACGGAATAACAAGCATTATTTAGGTGATGTAATTAAAAAAGACGATGAAATCACAATTAAATGTAATACAAATGACAATACATGACATTATTAACGCTTTCGGCAATATTATTTATATCTACTTACCAACAATAAATATTATTTTTTTATTCTCAGTATTTTATTTATAATTTTTTAAAGCTATATTAAGTCCAGCTTATAAAATTCGACTGCAGAAAAATGTCAAGAATATATGCAATGTACTTATTTATACTGCCACTGTGCAATTTGCTTCACATTCACTCATTGAATTCTGCATGATTGGCATTTTATATATTAAAATACAAGAAACAAAATGAGACAGAGAAATATGAGCCAATTTCTCTCACCAATCACAACACTTCGTAGATTGTTATGGCTATACTTTCATTGTAAATTCAATTTCGGTAAAATAATAAATACATTGAAAACAATAATATGAGACCGAGTGAGAGTGAGAGCGTTCACAAAGTTCACTACACAATCTATAAAAAAATCAAAATTTTTGTCATAGATGTTTATACTCATGGACACTTAGTAGTATCATAAGTACAATAACTAGTTATTGTACTATGGTAGTATCATAGTACAAATACACATATGTAGTATGAAACCTCTTTGAATTTTGTATGTAAAAATGTGTCAAATTTTTTTAAAGCTCTCTCTCTCCCATTTCTATTCATTCTCGAAATAGTTACGAATACGAGTATATGTCAAATTTATTTATTGATATTTTATCTGTCATTCTTTTATTTAATACATAACCTTAAAATTGTAATATTGTTTATTTATGCAGAGAATAACTATAATTGAAATAAATTTTATCAATAAATAAATAAATATCATGCGTATTGATATTCAACATAATAGAAAATAGAAAATAGATAGTATATATATTAAATACAATATAACGGAAGAAAAGTTATAATTATATATTTAAATATGACATTAGGCGCTTTCGCGAATTGATTAAAGTGATTCCAAGAGATTCTAACTTATTTCATTCGTAATACGAAATTCGTAAAAAATTGCGAAAGCGCAAAGGATCAATTGTTGCAATTTGAAATAGGAAAAAACATCCGGAAAAATATTTCCAGGCATATTATTGATAAACACGTTGAACAAATTTTTTTCGAAATATATTAATCGTCATTCTTAAATTATTTTTGGAATGATTGAGGAAAAAAATGTTTCTATAGAAAATCACGAGAAGACTATTAAAATTGGATTCGTATTCAATAATGCACTACATGTAAGTTGTATATGTCAGGTATCCACTCGGTCACTTTAAAACATAGTATAAGTATTATCCTTACCCACCCATTAATTTCTGTGAAAAATAAAAACTAAAAAAATTGACCTTTGACCATGAACTTTGACCCTTTGGGATCAAGATCAGTTTCGGTCACTCTACAACATAGTATAAGTTTATCTCGTCTCGATTGATACATTAGTTTCTGAGAAAAAGGACATTTCACTTTTAACATTTGTCCATGACCTTTAACCTTTCGCCAAGACTGTTGACCTTTTTTTAGTTGAGATCACATTCAGTTGCTCTACAACATAGTATAAGTTTTATCTCCATCCGTTCACTAGTTCCCGAGATTAGGGGGGACAGACAAAAATAAAAACAAAAGAAAAAAAAATTAAATCTAATAGCGTGTTCAAACTTACATCTATGATAGATACGATGTAAAATATTGAGTAACTATGCGTTCGAGTTAACATCTGATGCATCATATATGTACATTGTACATCGTAAATAGTTCGAGTTTACATATCACTCAATCGGTGTTTTCATATTTTGCTCAATCCATCCATCGACAATTTTTGTTGATGGATAGATTGAATGTTGATATTGATGGAACATCGAAAAAATGAATAGAATTTGAACATCGAAAAATTATATTCAATTTTGCACAATAAGTGATTTTTCTTAAAGTGTTTTTTTTCTGATTTTTTTTTTGTGATAAAATTAATAAAAATAAATCGCATCAAAAATTATTTTGTTCAAGCACGTAAAATCGTTGAAACTCACGATTATAAAAATAGTTTCCATTTGTTTAAGCAATATTTTTTTTCCGATATTAATTATTACGATATCAATAATAGATGCGTTCAAATATACATACATATGTCAAAATTTCGATTTAATTTTTTTTTCTGTTCGAGTATGCATCTTAAATATGAGTCAATCATATCCACCAGTCGTTTCAATCGTTAATAAATAGCTCAATCGTGAAAAATATACGATGTACATCATAGATGTAAGTTCAAACACGCTCAATCTATCCATGGACTAAAATAGTCGATGGATGGATTGAGCAAAATATGAAAACACCGATTGAGTGATATGCAAGCTCGAACTATTTACGATTTACATATACGATGCATCGGATGTCAACTCGAACGCACATTCACTTTATATTCTCATCCATCATAGATAAGTTCGAACACGCGCCCGTAGTATGTTGAAAAAATGTTGCACAAGTTCGCAAAAAAAAAAATATGTGACGCCCATAAGGGGGAGGGGGCTAATGAAATTGTGACATAGCGTGACAAAGTGCTTTTGAGGGGGGAGGGGTTGTAAAAATCGTCAATTACAGCGTGAGTCGTTTGTGAACGTTCCTTTACGAATTAATTCAAAAATAAAATGTACTCATTTTCAATTTACTTCTTCTCAGGATTTATGGTACATTCACATGGCGCAAAATCGGGACTCAAATTAGCGACTCAAATTGTGAACTCCAATCAAGTTGTATATAAATATATGTGACATTACGTGTCAAAAATAAATCAAAAGATGCGTTGAGTCCGTAATTTGAGTCCCGATTTTGTGCATTTGTGAACAAATTTTAATGACCCACCGTTGGAAGCTGAATTAAGATAACGTAAAAATATATAGGTTTTGGTTCTGATCTGTTTTGTCTTAATGTTCGTAAAATAAAAAGGAAGTTTTTTAAGAAATCAGAACACAGCTTTTTTTAAATCTCAAACAAAAACCAACACGTATATATTTTCAAGGCATTTTGATTTTGCGTCCAAACGGTGTGCCAATACTCAATCATCAAAATCCTTCAACTCAACCTGGGAAAAATCACAATTCATTATTTTGCCGAAAACGTTTATTATAGCCGTATCACACTACAATTTTATCGTGTTGAATATTTATCTTGAGGATTGAAATAACTTCTAAAGGGTTG